>VYZU01070003.1:0-71468 GCA_013401355.1 Ceyx cyanopectus
GGTTGTAATAATAATTTTTGCAGATGTTGTCGTGTGACTTTAAAGAGTTATTTTAGTGATAGATTCCTTGAAGAAAAACAATCAAGCTACAGAGTTTTCTGAGTGTTTTCCTATGTATTTAGAAGTTATTTCCAATTTGAGAAGTAAAATTCTCTGATGTCAGTAAAAATTTTTATGCTATGCTTTTCTTACAGAAATATCTGATTTTTTTTTACTTGAATCAGATAAGAGGTGACAGTCTTTAGGTGCATGTGCTGAATAATGATAAAGAGTACTAATGTGGTGTTTCATGAGAAGCTATCTCCTTTGACTGAAGTACATACATTGCTTGTGACAAAATCTTGTAATGCTTCACAGATGAAACAGTTTGTAGACACAACAGAATGCCCTATGGCAGAAAGGACATCAGAGAACTAAGAGATTTAGTCATCTTTTAACTCAAGCAGCAAGACAAAATGTGTATTTATGATAGCCTGAGGAGAGATTACTATTTTTTTCCGAGTGTGTTGTCAAAAGAAGGGACTGATATTTTTTTGCAGTTCAAGAGAAGAGCTGCTTTGGCTCAGATGACTGCATGTGCAATGCTGCTTAGGTGTCATATGAACCACAGAGGCTGAAAGACACAGAATGATGTAAATGGAAGTTGGATACATCAGCCAAAAAGTGGGACCCTCAGAGTCTTCACTTGGTCCTTTGAGTTCCTAGATATCACTATTTTGTAAGTACAGTTTTTGCAGTGCCCAGAAACAGCCCTTTGGGAATGCCAGATTTGCCACCCTAAACTGCAGTGGTGTTCTTAAGCGAGGAGATCCTCTACTTGTGTCCTGCAAGGCATCCTTCTCTAGTTTGCGTGTTCCAAACCCCAGTAATGTGCACCCACAGTTCAGCACAAAACCAGCCTCTGCTGAAAGTGGTAGAGCAGATTTGGTGGTAGTGACCTCTAATACTAGAACTTTAAACTTAAGAACCGTCCTAGTGTTCCTGAACAAAGCCCGTTTCCTTGCCAAAGGAAGAACTTTGGCTTTAGGCCCAGTTCTTGGAATTTCTTCTATTAACTTGTTTAAATACAGATCAGATTGTATTCAGGCAACTTTAGTTGTGTTGGAAAAGTTTCTAATAAACCTTCAAGTTTTGAGGGGTTAGGAGCTGGTTTTCAGGATCATGACCTTGGACTCAGGTAACAGCTTTCTCCTTGAAAGCACCTAAGCCACCCATCGGCAGCAAAACCAGTTTGTGGCCTAAACAACTGGGATTTGTCTGGAGGTTTGAGGATAAAGCTCTCACAGTCACAAGAAGTACAGATCCTCCACCCAGTGTTTTCCACTGTGGCACACTTCCAAAGAAAAAATAAAAAAAAAAAAGATAAAAGGAATTCCCAAGTCCATCTTATCAGATGGGTTTTCAGCCATTCACTCAATTTCAGGTCACCTCAGTTTAATCCCCTTCAGTGTTACAAATCAACCCAGCATATTTGTCGGGAACAAGGAGTCGTGAACAGAGTAGTAACAACTGTTTTCCACATTAGATTGCTTCCGTCTCTGGGTTACAAAACCCTATTATTATTATTGTTTACATTTAAACAGTGAGAATGCTCTGTCCCCTCTCTCCCTGTTCCAACACAGGCCAACCTCAAACTCTTGCAGTCTTGGGTTTTTATGGATGCTCTGCAGCATAGGTAGTGCACTGCTGCCCTGAAGTCTCCTTTCCAAAGCAATGGGTTTGTTCACTCTTGAATAATTAATTTTAAAAAAAACAACACATTTTCCTCTACATGACTATGTTTATTTTTGAGAGGAAAAAACAGAGGTTGCTGTTGGTACCTGCAAACAGCATCAACACTTAAGAGAAAGAAGGCATCTTTTAGAGCACAATACCCACAGTTAAGCAAGAGAGGGGAGTCATTATAATACAATAACATAAGAACAGAGAAAACGTGATAAAATAGGTTTTACATCAGTTTGCCAAATTGAGGAACACACTAGAAATACACTGATGAACTCGTAATCTCTGCTGTTGCATGAGAGGCAGTAACTTCACTGGAATTGCTGCTATAGATAAGAGTGGGCTCACCTTAGGGCTGTGTCCATTTCTCAGTGTTTAGGCTTCAGGAGAAACCTCAGTCACTGGTCTATAGCACCACACCTGATCTGCAGACCTGCTTGCTAAAGGAGTGTTTGCATAAGCTCTGTGTCAGCAAACTGTGCTGGTGGCTGCACCTGTGAATCTTTAAACACCTTTGGATCCAGCCCAGCTGGGCTGGCTGAAGCTGAATACCACCAGTCAGCTAGAGGAGGTGCCGGGTGGATACATGTGGCTTTGTTTTGGGGGACAAGCTGATGATAGAGCTGCAAGTCTTTTCCTTCTACTCAGGTACAGTGAGAATTTCTTCCTTCTTGCCTGAAGAAGAAACATGAAACAAGCTCAATGAAGTTATGGATTTTTCTTGTTGGTTTGTGGAGACTATTATACTTACATGATTGTGCTTGTTTGTAGCTGAGCTGTTTCCTTCACTAGCTAATGAACTAAGGAAATTAAAAGGAAAATGTGGATTTTTTTTTTATTTTTTTNTTTTAATTTCTATTTCTTGTTCCAAGGTTTACTCCCAAATGTAGTACAACAAATAAATCCTCATTGAGGAGTGAGGTTATTTATAATATTTTAATGTTACTTTGTTGTTGTTCTCTTTGAGCAATACCTTTGGTTCTTTGCTAATCCTTTGAACTGACAGGCTATCAATATTTGTTATCCTTGGTATTTTATGTTTGGAGTCCTGAAAAAGTGTGTATATGTGTGTGCAGTGCTGGCTAAACTGCTGTAGCATATAGACTGGCAGCAGTCACAGGATGTTCTGTGTTTGAGTAAGGGGAGGGAGGGGCTTTCAGCAAAGAATATAAATAAAGACACTTAAATTGCAGTGATTGGATGCAGAATGAGACCTTAGTTGAAGAGACCTTAGTGCATCATGGTCTACAAAGAGTGTGCTCACCATTGAGCCACTTGCCTTGTGGTTTTTTGCTTAATGCAAACACGAGGGTAAGGGCTAAGTTAACATTACATTGCATTAATTGGGTGTGCACTTGGTAAAACAGGAGCTGGTGGAAATTAAATGTGTTTTTTGCAGAGGCAACAAGAGGAAGAGCAGAAAGAATGGCTGGGGGGTGGGTTGTCTCTCACTCCTGTGAGATTCATGGTTCAGCTGCTGCACGCATCAGAACAAGTGGAATTTGCTCTTTGGCCTTTGTTTCATCCTTCTTTACATCTTTGTTCTACTTATGGAAAGAAGAAACACAAAACTGTTTCAAAAGCTTTTTTTGAGGTTGAGGCATTAACCCAGGGCTGCAAAAGAGGGAGCCATCCTATCAATGGATGTTAGGAGGTGGATGTGATGGGTTGCCAGGTATTTATAGCCTTTTTTCACCCCCTTATTAGTTTAAGGTTTGCATAGTTACATCTCTTGCATGGCTGGTGCATCTATTTTCTTTACTGCTCATCTCAGAAGAGTGTGAAGATTTTTGAGGTTGAAAAATCTTGCCTTCTGAAGTTGGAGGCTAATGCTAATAAACCACACTTGGCAGAGGAGTGGTTTTGTTGTTTGAATCCACGGTGCTGCCTGAGCTGTCACACCTAGGCCAAAAGTAAATACAGTAATAGGGCAAGGAGCCGTAGTTAATGTGGAAAATGAAGGTAATGCTGCTGTTAAAAAGCATGGTGTCCATACTGCTATCCTGAACAGGCCAGGAAGCATCCCGGGAAACTAAAAAAGAAGGAAAATGTCTCTTGCTTTAGGCTGATTAAAATCTCAGGGACTGACTGCTTTTTCAATCAGGTAAGGATANAAGGAAAATGTGGATTTTTTTTTTATTTTTTTTTTTTAATGCTCTAAGGAACTATATGCAACCAATAGTAGGGAATACATTTTATATGTAAGCTGCATCAAGTTTGTTCATAGTGTGTGAAAAATTCCATTGAAGCAAAAAACCTCTGAGAGCTGCTGGAATACATTTCCAGAGCCCCAGCATGGAAAAAAAAAAAAGGAATATCTGGGGGCCTTTTACACCTTAGTTCCCCAAGTGCTCTAAATATATCCATACAAGATATTCTTTAAATATTTATATTTTTTAATTTCTATTTCTTGTTCCAAGGTTTACTCCCAAATGTAGTACAACAAATAAATCCTCATTGAGGAGTGAGGNCCTTGTGGTTTTTTGCTTAATGCAAACACGAGGGTAAGGGCTAAGTTAACATTACATTGCATTAATTGGGTGTGCACTTGGTAAAACAGGAGCTGGTGGAAATTAAATGTGTTTTTTGCAGAGGCAACAAGAGGAAGAGCAGAAAGAATGGCTGGGGGGTGGGTTGTCTCTCACTCCTGTGAGATTCATGGTTCAGCTGCTGCACGCATCAGAACAAGTGGAATTTGCTCTTTGGCCTTTGTTTCATCCTTCTTTACATCTTTGTTCTACTTATGGAAAGAAGAAACACAAAACTGTTTCAAAAGCTTTTTTTGAGGTTGAGGCATTAACCCAGGGCTGCAAAAGAGGGAGCCATCCTATCAATGGATGTTAGGAGGTGGATGTGATGGGTTGCCAGGTATTTATAGCCTTTTTTCACCCCCTTATTAGTTTAAGGTTTGCATAGTTACATCTCTTGCATGGCTGGTGCATCTATTTTCTTTACTGCTCATCTCAGAAGAGTGTGAAGATTTTTGAGGTTGAAAAATCTTGCCTTCTGAAGTTGGAGGCTAATGCTAATAAACCACACTTGGCAGAGGAGTGGTTTTGTTGTTTGAATCCACGGTGCTGCCTGAGCTGTCACACCTAGGCCAAAAGTAAATACAGTAATAGGGCAAGGAGCCGTAGTTAATGTGGAAAATGAAGGTAATGCTGCTGTTAAAAAGCATGGTGTCCATACTGCTATCCTGAACAGGCCAGGAAGCATCCCGGGAAACTAAAAAAGAAGGAAAATGTCTCTTGCTTTAGGCTGATTAAAATCTCAGGGACTGACTGCTTTTTCAATCAGGTAAGGATAGAGGTTTCCTGTTTGCTTCCTGGGGACTGGAAACAGGACACAGTTACAGCTGCTGTGCTGCACTTGTTTATGGCTGTTACAACAACTTTTTGCAGGGTTAGAGCTTGGCTTTTTATACAAAGAAGTGTTTAGTTAAAGGGTTCACTGCCTTTTTTGATTTTTTGGGTTTTTTTAACTTTTTTTTAATAATGTTTCTTTCAAAATCCTGCATCTTGCAAGTAGAAAGGTCAGATGTGGTTGTATGTCGTGTCTTTCCACAGAGAGCAGCCGCTGTGAGCTTGTCTCCATTGACTAAATTTAACCAAGAACCACTGAGCACAAGGGATAAGGTATTTTGTTCTCTTACTGCAGTGAGATTTTGTTTCTTTGAAGGAAGTGAATTTCTATAGAGAACCTGAAGCAGTTCTCCAGTTTGGCTCAGAATCAGTCAATCTAAGTATGTTTTCTGCTCTTTCTTTTTAATCAGTGAAAAATGAACTTTGGTTGCTCTTTGCTGATGCTCTCCTTCTCTTGAGAGAACTGTGGAGCTTGTTGAAACCCAGGAGGGAGAAATGATTGGCAACGGGAGAAATTTAAATGCTATTTTGGGAACCTCTAAGTGGAGAGAATGGTGAGCTTTAAGCATTGCTTGATGTGTTCACTTGTGGTTTTTTCACACTTCTGTGAGTGGGGACTTGGTGGGTTGCGAAGCCACAGGCAGTTGCAGCAGCTTGCATGCCTTGGACACAAAAATTCTAGATCATGAGTCAAAATCAAAACTGGGTTGAAAAGCAAGAAGCTTAAGAAAACAGGCATTTTTATCCTACTTGTTATGTGAGGGTTACCATTTTCAAGGGTAACTCACAGTAATGTGAGTCAGATTTATGCAGTTTAAGGCTTAAGACTGATGGTCACCTCCTAAGGATTTTGCCTATACTTGAAAATGAAGGCAACTGACATGATCTAATAGCTAGATTTTTTTATTTCATTCAGAGTTAATAATGATCCTTCAGTAGTGAAATAACTATCTTGTCCAAACCCACCCCAATTGATTAATTCCATCACATCTTTAAAATAATATTTTCTGTCTCTTAATTTTATCACAAATCAAAAGCAGGTTTTTCTTCTCCCCGTCCTGTTTGCTCTTTCAAGATTTTGGGGAACTCTGGAAATGTTCCTTTACTTCCTTTATAATAAATAGTTTCACTGCCTTTATCTATGTTCATCAGTGTTACAGGAGCATCTGATATTATTCTTGGAACCAGTTCTCCAACGTTTGCTCTGAAAGTTTTTCTGTTTCCTGAGTATCTTATTAAACTGAAAAAAATAAAATAAATAAATGCTATGTACTTTATGAGTCATAAAAAGGGTTTCCCATTGCTGACAAAGTTTTCTTTTCTATTTTGACTATAAATATAGTTGTGATTGTGGCAAAGCGCTTCATTTGTTATAATGGTCTCTGATAGTTTTCCTTGCTTTCTGGAGTAATAATCTTATGCTTCAGAATACAAAATAAAGCTTTTTTTTCTTTTTCTTTTCCTGAGTTTAATTCCTGTGCAGGAAGATCTCTTAATTTCCCTGATTTTTAGTCCTGCCTTATATCTAACTCCAGTGATGATTTGGTTCCCCCTTTTATTCCAGTTTTCAATTCTTATCAGTCTGCAGTCTCCCATCTCCTGAATTTTGAATACCAATTCAGATAAATTTAGCACAGAGCCAGGAGTCCCCTTTTCCTCGCCCCAGTGCAGTCTGTGCAGCCACGTCTTGCTGCAGGCGCTGCTGTACGGAGCACTGCTGCTGTTTGTGAAGTGAAAAGGTCACATCCATTTCTTTGTTGGCTTTTGCAGCTGTGTACAGACAAAACTGTCACCAAATCCTGCAGGATAAAGTGTTTTACTGCTAACTCCTGCACGATTAAATTCGACCTTCAGAAAAGTCCAGTTTTTGTGTCTCTTTGAAATGAGAAACTTCAGTAAATCCTACAGCATGGTAAAGGAGAGGGCTATGATTAAATGCTTCTGGGGAAGCTGGTTCAGAAAGGGCACCTACATAGAAAATATAAACTGATTAANGAACCAGTTCTCCAACGTTTGCTCTGAAAGTTTTTCTGTTTCCTGAGTATCTTATTAAACTGAAAAAAATAAAATAAATAAATGCTATGTACTTTATGAGTCATAAAAAGGGTTTCCCATTGCTGACAAAGTTTTCTTTTCTATTTTGACTATAAATATAGTTGTGATTGTGGCAAAGCGCTTCATTTGTTATAATGGTCTCTGATAGTTTTCCTTGCTTTCTGGAGTAATAATCTTATGCTTCAGAATACAAAATAAAGCTTTTTTTTCTTTTTCTTTTCCTGAGTTTAATTCCTGTGCAGGAAGATCTCTTAATTTCCCTGATTTTTAGTCCTGCCTTATATCTAACTCCAGTGATGATTTGGTTCCCCCTTTTATTCCAGTTTTCAATTCTTATCAGTCTGCAGTCTCCCATCTCCTGAATTTTGAATACCAATTCAGATAAATTTAGCACAGAGCCAGGAGTCCCCTTTTCCTCGCCCCAGTGCAGTCTGTGCAGCCACGTCTTGCTGCAGGCGCTGCTGTACGGAGCACTGCTGCTGTTTGTGAAGTGAAAAGGTCACATCCATTTCTTTGTTGGCTTTTGCAGCTGTGTACAGACAAAACTGTCACCAAATCCTGCAGGATAAAGTGTTTTACTGCTAACTCCTGCACGATTAAATTCGACCTTCAGAAAAGTCCAGTTTTTGTGTCTCTTTGAAATGAGAAACTTCAGTAAATCCTACAGCATGGTAAAGGAGAGGGCTATGATTAAATGCTTCTGGGGAAGCTGGTTCAGAAAGGGCACCTACATAGAAAATATAAACTGATTAAAATTCAATTGACAAAACACCAGAAAGATATAATTATAAAATTAGAAACAAATGTGTGATAACTGCATTCAGTGGCTAGGCTTCTGTCATGTTTTTGGGGAAAACCTCTAAGTGTAGTCATTAGGTCTAAGAAATGCCATCCCCAATAAGGTGTTCCTTAGAAATTACTGAAGTGTTGGGTTTTTTTTTTTTCTTTTCAGTTTTGCTTTTCAGATACCCGGTGTAAGGGATGTGTAGTCTTCAAAGCTTTGAAAATTGCTATCTTACAGTGTAAAATGTGCTTTCAAGACATAATTTCTCAGCAGCTTTCCTACATTTCTTCCTGGTATAATACACTTTTGAAAGATATTTCAGGGCTAATTGTATTAATTCAACAGCATACTTCACTGTTCAGCTCTGGCAACTATTGTTATTACCAGCATGCTCATTTTCATGGAAAGAATCTTTCTTCATGGATGGCAGTTTTTGCCTTTTTTTTTTTTTGGTGGGTTTTTTTTTTTTTTTTTTTTTTTTTTTTTTTTATGATCACTAGTGCTGGTTGCTTCTGCTTGTTGAAATTTAGGTTTAGATGTGATACAGGGAATTTTTTTGAGGACTTAGAATCCAAATATAAAACTGCCAAAGCTGTTTCAAAATGGGCTGGTTTTGTTGCTGCATGGTAATTTAACAAGCTGCTTTGTATGATGGGTTTATCCAAGCACATGTGTTTGTGTGTGTGTATGTATGATGTGTATATAAACTCATTTCAGTGTTTTGCAATCTTTGATATAAACCAGATGGAATTGTCAGTTTTGAATGCTTGATGACTTTAAAAAGAATGAAATCTTTTTTGCATTCATTCTTTATTTGAAAAAAAAAAAAAAAGCCCCAAGAAGGATTAGAAGGAGAAAAGAATAGGTCTTTTAAATAGTCTGACTAGGTGCCAACACATGATGCATCAAATGTCTTCAATCCATGTCTTCAAAACTCTACCCAATTATAAATTCTGTAGTTACAGGTGTGAGTTACGTCTATTTTGCCAGGGGTTTTTTTGGCAAAAAAATTATTATGCTTATAATCTTATAAGGATTGCTTTTGTCATTCTAAATTCCACAAAGTCCACATCATTTTATTGATGTGCTATTTGCTAAGTACATCCCTGAAGGAAAAATACATTGAATAATTATTCTTTAAGGTTGAGCTAACTTTAATATCCTTTGACACAAATGTGGCCACCTTCGTGTTGGACACTTGCACTTGCTCTATTAAGCAGGTACAGTAGCTTCTGTATTTAAGCCACAGTCATAGTTTCCTTCTCTGAGTTTCCTAAAATGAAGATGATGCATTTGCCCTCAGCTGACTTTGGATGAATCCTTTAACAGCTTCTCCCACAGTGTCTTCCTCTGGAATGTGGGTTGGAGGATGTCACTCACAGCCCAAGCTCAACCTGAGCGTGGAGCATCAGTGGAATTGAAATGAATTTCCTTGCTTATAAATATATACACATGTGCCCACACAGATTTTCTCAGGAGGGCTGTTGCTCTTATGTGTTTTAACAGAACATAAAATTACCCTTAAGTCTTGTTGCTAAAATGAGTGCCCACACACCACATTTTCCTCTTTGATTGTACTTCAAGCTGGATCACAAAGACCAGGGAAGGTTTTTGTGCTTTGACTCATTTGTTCGTTCTTGCTGCTGTTCTCTAAAGTGCACAGCAAGGAGACCAGGTATTATCACCATGAAGCAAATGTTTCCCCCATGCACATGCTCCTAAAAAGCATGCTAAAATAAAAAGGCAGTTGGTTATTGGCTGGAGCACTCTTTTCCTAGGAGGAGAGTGTTTCACAGGACCCTGGAGTTTCTCTCTAGCTCTATGAAATTATAAGTTTTCTCTCCAGAATGCAACTGATAGGAAAAAAAAAAAAAATCACCTTTGAAATACTTTTTAGCCAGACAATTGAGGCCAGTTTCCACAGAGACTTGGTGTGGGCTCCTGTCCCTCCAGCACAGTGAGAGGAGGCTCTGAGTTTCAGCAGAGGCTGAGCTCACTGTACCATTTCTTCAGGTGTTTTTTTGTTCAGTCTAAAGGCACTAGTTCCTGAGGGTGAGAAGTGGAAGTGGAGTTGTGTCTGGTTGGTTAGTACTGAAGGGTTGAAACAAACAATTCTATATGTTGGTGCTTTTAACCATTCCTATTATTAGATCTTGAGTGGTCTGGGAAAAATGTATGTAATGATGGGTTTTGGAGATCTAAGGCTAGGCAGGAGGAAGCCAGGTGGGAGTCTGGAGGATGGAAATGACCTGCATCTGTTGACTGGTTCAAGAAATTAATTATTTTTAAGTAAGTACTTGTGTTTTTTACTTGAATGACTTTTTCCAATCTTTCCTCTGCTCTGAAATCTAAAGGCAGAAGCCTGCTGAGAGGTAATTGTCCATGTTATGTACAACACAAAGGTGTCCTGGAACAGGCAGTGTTGATTGATGCTTCCTCTCTGTTTTGACAATGCAAACAAGCACAACCAATGCACTGTCGGTGGTTCTTTTTCCTCTTCTACATTCATGTTTCCAGGGTGTTTTCCTTAAGGAAGTAGCCAGTTTGCCAAAATGTCAGGTTCTTTTCTCTTACTGAATGAGTGTAGGTCAGAGGGATACCTTTCTGAGAAGATAGCTCCTCTTTCACTTGGTTTTAATATCTGAAGAAAGGCCATAAAACTTCCTTTCCCTTTCTTTTTGTGTTTGGAAAGCATTCCCACGCCTGCTTTATCATTGTGTAAAGCTTCAGGTAACAAGGGTTAGTTTTTTGGCATGCTGTGCTGCAGGTGACAGCAAACCCCTGTTACTACTCACAGTCACATCTAGTCAGCCAAGGGTATTGCTGAGGACCATCACTAGTAAATGTTTGAGACAGGCTTGATGCTGTCAGGTAAGAAATGTGTCAGTGTGTCTGGTTGCACGTGCTGTGTCATAGGTGGCAGGATTTCTAGCTGCTCTGGGACTGCTCTTCCTGGAGCCACTTCCTAGCACAAGAGCTAGAAATAAAATGTTATGAATTATGATCTTTGAGGACTACAAGGTAAGATATCACCTAGGAGGACACACATCCACCAGGCCGGTTTGGTGACAGGCTTGGAAAGGAGGGAGCATGGGCTTGGAGCCCAGACGTAGATCCTGTTGCCGATGTTGCAACAGATGCTGTTACCTGATCCAAGAGAGGTCACTTACTCTGTCTCAACTTTCACATGTGTGAGTATTTACTTGACTTGTGGGAGCAGTGTGAAGACTCATTCACTAATTTCAAACTCCAATATGATAATAATGACCTCATGAAATATGGAGTAGCTAAATAAAACATTTCTAAGGAGTGTTGTTTTTTTTAAATCTACCTTTAATTAAAAACATCTGGTATTGCTTAGGAAAGCTGTGTTTTGACGTGGTAAAAAATGTAACGGGCACCAAAATGAAATGGCAGAGTATAAAGTAAATTACCTCAATTACATCCTTCAGGTCACGTTGTAATGCTGTGTACTGAATAGAGCTGCTTGTACAGGTGGTAGATTTATTATAATGCAGCTGACTGGTTTGGGGTTATAAACAGTTCCTGCCACATGGCAGAAGTGGTGAGAACACTGTGGGGCACTTCAGAAAATTACCTCTGGTGTGGTCTGTGGGTGACCTACATTGGTTTTGGGTTTGCATTTATAGGATTGGTTGATGGCTGGGAGTGCTGAAGCAGAAACAGAGCTTTTCCCCA
This sequence comes from Ceyx cyanopectus, assembly GCA_013401355.1. Taxonomy (NCBI): domain Eukaryota; kingdom Metazoa; phylum Chordata; class Aves; order Coraciiformes; family Alcedinidae; genus Ceyx; species Ceyx cyanopectus. The sequence continues at coordinate 11,623 of VYZU01070003.1, forward strand.
TCTGCAGATGGGATTTTGTGAACAGATGTAACCATCAATCCAACTTTTTAACCTCATTGTCCTGTTTCCTTGACCCTTCTTGTAGGGTAAGGGCTCTTATAGCACTGGGAAGTGAGGAAAAACAATCTGTTTTCATATGGTTGTTGCTGTCACTCCTGCTCATTGGTTCACTCTCTGTGTCGGTGACCCTGGATTGCCGGTAACTAATCTCAAGTGTATTAATTAACAGGTAGTCCTGTCACTGGACAATTACTTTAAAGGATCAAGTAAAGCAAGTCAGCAGAGCTTTTGTGTCTGAAGGATCATATGGAATATTTTGGTTATAGCTGACTTTATTATCTGTGGTGTTATTTTTCATTTTGTTATTAATAAGATTTGTACATATTCTCTAACGTGACTTTTAAGTTGCAGTGCACTTTCTTTTGATGGTGCCTGCTGCTCTGGATAGGCTCCTTCATAAGAAACAGGTGCTTGATGGGTTTACCACCAAGGAAAACATCCCAGTTTGGTTCCACCAAAGACATGTGGGTGAGGATTCCATCACAGACAGGAAATGCTGGGTGCATTTCTTGGGAGCTTTCTAACCAGAGCTCCTTGGAAGATGACATTTCCCATGGGCAGTTAATTTCCCTGTGTGGGGAAGGGGTGGTAAGTGGTAGAATGATGGATTTGCTGGATGATCGTTTGTTAAAACTGGGGCTTTTAAAGGGAGGTTCATAACCAGGCACACTTAGGATTAATTTTGTAAAGCGTTCATTGCTGATGTTTGAACAGTGCACGTGTTCACGTTTCCAGCAAACAGCTTGCATCTAATGCACGCCAGAGCTTTATGCAGGAAAAGAAGCAGTAAGTAACCAGCAGCCAGCCAGCCCTCCAGAGAACCTCTGAGCCTGCTGACAGGCACAGTTGCTCTGCGTGTAATTTGAAGAAGGGTATTGTGTCCCCGGTGGCTTGGCTTTGACTGAAAGATGGAGTTTTGCACTCTTGTTTTGCACTGAAGACGGGCTCACAGATAAATAGGTCACTGGCGGCGGAACTATTTTGCACTAAATCGATTCGAAGCAACATGACCTTAAGCCTGATCTCCTTGCTCTACAGAGATATTGCTGAATTGTGGCTGCTCCTGAAGAAAAGCACAGGTGGGGGTTAGTCTTTCCCGTTTTCTTACCCACTTGATTGCAGGTCAAGCCGGAACTCTGTCTCCCACCAAGGAGAGTGGGATGTGGTTTAGGACAAAGGCAGGAGCTTTACTCTTTTTGTGTACATATCTATATATAAATATATTTTATTGTTACAGGTGTGTGTTCCATCCTTCTGTAAATTTGCAATATATCCTTTTCTTTGCAGGAGTTATTCTTGGCACATCAGGTGGTACAGGCACTCCCTCTATTCCTGTATTTTCCAGGGCAGGTACTTTGCAGGGGTGTCCAGCAGCGATGATGGCAGTCGGAGCCACTGCTAAAGCTTACAAGGAAAATTGGCGGTCGCTCAGAGCAGTCCTGCTGTTGCTGAATTACAGTGGGTTTTAATTTCCAATTCATTGCATTTGATGTAAATAGCAGATACTTAATTTCTCCTCATCCCTCTTTGAGGTGGGGGAGAAAGCACCATTTCTACCGCAGGATACCATTTGGCATCCCCTAGCTGTTAGTGGAGGAGGGTTAATCTAAAATGCATTATTTCTTAAATTCCTTCAGTCAGAGCTTTCTATAGGAATACTGTTTCTGTTAAGATATAATGAAATAGTGGAGATATTATTTGCTGTTAATAGTGCAGCTACAGTCTATTGCAAAACTGAAAGCGTGTTTTGTGGAATAGAGACAAGCAAAAATTGCTTCCTTATTCTGGTGCTTGAATTCACATTTCCAGTTCTGTTTTCTGCTTTTGGTATGCGTGACCACTGCAGAGGAGGACCAGAGAAAGAGCACTGAGTCCACGGACTGGTGTCTAACCTTCCAATGTTACTGGTTTTGAAATGTGAAATTTAAATGAAGCAGGTATGTATAGGGTGGGTCTTGTAACTAAAGGGTGGCTCTTCTTACTAATCTGTAATTAGTATTACTAATTAAATTACCAGCATGTGAGTCCGAGCGCTCTGCTTTTCAGTTGTGCTCCATGTTACTCTAGGGGTAATACCAAAAGGCATGCAGCTTAGGAGGAAAGAATGGAAGGTTTAAGAAAGGTGAGGCAAACAAGATGGAGAGGGTGGAGGGATTAATCAGTCTGAGTAATCTTTGGTCATTATGTGCATCCTCCTCAGCCCTGTGAGGGGAGGGGTGGATTTAGGAAATGGCTGATTATGCTACGAGAGAGGGAATGTCTGTGTTAAACTGCAGAACCAGGCAGTGGTTTGTGTCAACTCATGGTGATCCGTATGTAGCCGTGCCAGGACTGTTTGTGCAAGTTGCCAGGTTTAAAAGAGGGGGTTTACATTTGTATTTGATTATTGAGAAATGAGCAAGCAGGGCTGCTTTTGTTAGCAACTGCCAAAGCTTGATTCTCATCTGTTGACTGCCACCGCTGCTTGTGGGCACGTTCAGCATGTCAGAAAGATCTTCCTGGAGAACTGTTGAAAGATTGTTTGAAGTGGGCAGAACGGTTGTCCCTTTGTCCAGCTCTGGTGTTTCCTTTTCCTCCTCAGTTCTGTACAGGGTAGTTTTTTGTGCCTACAGTTGGCAGAGGGGAGAAATTCAAGTGAAGAAGATGTCTCTGGTACCCTTCTTTCCATTCTCAAACCTTTGAAAATTTCCAAGGAAAACAATGTCTTCTTGAGGAATTTCTTTGTGAGTCCATGTCTGGGAGTGAGGATAAGGAGGTGACAAAAAGGGTGAAGAGAGGATGGGTTGGGGATATGGGCACAGTACGAGTCTCTATTCTGCTTAAAGGCTGAAGCAGTTGTGAACAGTGCTGGTTCTGTTTTTTGGCATCCATAGGGGATGAAGGCACCTCCTGTCTTCTAGGTACATTGCAAGACTAATACATTCCTGACCCAGTTTGTGTCTGTGACAGTGGGGTACAGAGCCAGCACTGTCCACCCATGGCTGTGGATCCCCAGGAGTTAGCAGGGTCTCTCCAGGGGACAGGATCTCATGGAGAATCCCTCGTGGAGGTTCTAGCTTTCCTTATAGGTAGGGGAAATATGGAAAAAGGATGACTGGAGTCCCAGCAGAGGTCTTCTGTGTAATTGAGGGGAGTGTCCTTGAAGTCTGTCTGTCTGTCTGTCTGTCTTGGCCTTCTTTGCAATGGAGGTGCTGGAGTCAGGCACAGCCCTGGGAGTTGTGCATCAGGGAACGGATGGTGGGTGAATCATCACCACTCGTGACATCTTGGTGGCAAGAACATGCCAAAGCTTTGTCTGAAAGGAAGAAAGCAAGGCAAGTCACTACCGTTCTTGTTTGCCTGTGGGACAGGTCTGGTGTGATCACCTCAGAGCTGTAGTACTGCAGCAGGAAGGGATCTGCTGCATGTGGCAGTTCTGCATCCTGCAAAGCTCTCGGTTGTTGACACACAAGATTGTGAACAGCTGCCAGCAAACAAATTATTAGCTGAATTTTTTTAGAAAGCAGAACTGCTTGTCATGTCTCTGAGCTGTTTTCTCTTTCCTTTGGAAAAGCTGGTGCCTTAGCTTTCTTTTATTTTGTTTTTTTTTTAGAAAATGGCTACACTGTGTAAAATGTGATTGCAGATAGATTTTTATTAGTCTGAGATTCAGCAAGTGTGTCAACATAACTGAATTTTGCCCCGTTCTGTATTCATTTTTAAAGTTAGTATACTGACTTCAGTACACAATTTAGTTTGTTTGTGTTCATTTGTTGTAAGGCCATTATGTCTATTTTGGAAATTTTTCTTTTCAGGATTATGAGGTAGGCTTAGGGACTTCTCACCAGCGAATTCCTTCAGAATTACAGAAAAAAATTGTAAAGGACCCCTGAATGTCATTTAGTCCTTCTTCTTGCTCTGATCAAGATTAATTTTAATTAGTCTTCTATCTGTCTGAGGTTTGCATATCTCTGAGGGTGGAGATGGCTCAGTCTTACTGAGCAGCCTGTCCTAGTGCTTGGCTCTTCTCATGGTGAATTTATTTCCCTTGCATCTGGCTGGAATTTCCCATGGTGCAGTGTCTGCCTGTTGCCTCTCATCCCTTTGCTGTGCAAAATTTCAGTAAATACATTAACTCCTTTTTAATGAGCATTAGTGTCTTTAAAAAAATAAAATATACACTACAGAATTCCATAGAGCACCTCAGTGTTGTCACAAACTCAGTGCTTACTGGGACCTTGAGCCAGGTTTTTAAAAGTAAATCCCCATCTTAGCACCCCTGATGTGACCTTTTTTTGTTAATTTTGCTTTTTGTTGGTTTCTTTTAACCCACCTTCAGTCTCGAAGCAGCATAGTATCCAGTGAGGTCTAATGAGACTTCATCTGAAAATCCTCTTCACTGCACTGGAGGGATGAGAGATTCTGCCTCTCATTACCATTTTACCTTGAAATCAAGGGAACCTTGTATGTGTGGTTCTTCCAATGCTTTCATAGATGCTGTGTCTCAAGCACTTCTCTAAGCATCAAATATTTGGGACTTTTTTTTTTTTATGTACTTTTTCTCTTCAGAAAGCAGCCCTACTAGATTTCTGTTTTGAGGACAGGATGCAAAGCCTTTGAAAATGTGAGAGCTGTTGCTCCCAGTGCTTTTTAAAGACCCTGGCTTTTATAAACCTTCATTTCCCAGAGCCTGTGGAATGGTAGCAAAGCTCAGCTCTGCTGTGTTTATTCTTGTTTTCTGTTTTTATGCTCAGATGATAAATTGTGGGGGTCATCTAGTTCAGAATAAGTGATGTATTTGTTCTCAGTCTGAATGTGTCAGAGGTTTGTCAGTTTTAAGTTCTAAGCAAGGATTTTTCTCACTTCATCACCATGGCCTCCCGTAACAAAGGACAAGTTGTAATTTTTTTAATGTGCATCAGCTTTGCACTTGGCATGAATAAAATAGAGATTTTTATTATTATTATTTGTTGTTGTTCCAGGAAGCCTAAGTGCTTTCCTGTATGCCCAAAAGAGCAGATTTTTAAGAGAAAGCTGTCAATCTTTGGATTTAGAGTCTAATAAAACAACCCCTCAAAACAGAGTTACTATGTAGTTAGACTGTTAACACTTATGGAAACAATCTTTTTTTTTTTTTTTCAGATGAAACACTGAAATGTATTAAATAATATACTCATGGTTTCAGCTNGGAGGTTCTAGCTTTCCTTATAGGTAGGGGAAATATGGAAAAAGGATGACTGGAGTCCCAGCAGAGGTCTTCTGTGTAATTGAGGGGAGTGTCCTTGAAGTCTGTCTGTCTGTCTGTCTGTCTTGGCCTTCTTTGCAATGGAGGTGCTGGAGTCAGGCACAGCCCTGGGAGTTGTGCATCAGGGAACGGATGGTGGGTGAATCATCACCACTCGTGACATCTTGGTGGCAAGAACATGCCAAAGCTTTGTCTGAAAGGAAGAAAGCAAGGCAAGTCACTACCGTTCTTGTTTGCCTGTGGGACAGGTCTGGTGTGATCACCTCAGAGCTGTAGTACTGCAGCAGGAAGGGATCTGCTGCATGTGGCAGTTCTGCATCCTGCAAAGCTCTCGGTTGTTGACACACAAGATTGTGAACAGCTGCCAGCAAACAAATTATTAGCTGAATTTTTTTAGAAAGCAGAACTGCTTGTCATGTCTCTGAGCTGTTTTCTCTTTCCTTTGGAAAAGCTGGTGCCTTAGCTTTCTTTTATTTTGTTTTTTTTTTAGAAAATGGCTACACTGTGTAAAATGTGATTGCAGATAGATTTTTATTAGTCTGAGATTCAGCAAGTGTGTCAACATAACTGAATTTTGCCCCGTTCTGTATTCATTTTTAAAGTTAGTATACTGACTTCAGTACACAATTTAGTTTGTTTGTGTTCATTTGTTGTAAGGCCATTATGTCTATTTTGGAAATTTTTCTTTTCAGGATTATGAGGTAGGCTTAGGGACTTCTCACCAGCGAATTCCTTCAGAATTACAGAAAAAAATTGTAAAGGACCCCTGAATGTCATTTAGTCCTTCTTCTTGCTCTGATCAAGATTAATTTTAATTAGTCTTCTATCTGTCTGAGGTTTGCATATCTCTGAGGGTGGAGATGGCTCAGTCTTACTGAGCAGCCTGTCCTAGTGCTTGGCTCTTCTCATGGTGAATTTATTTCCCTTGCATCTGGCTGGAATTTCCCATGGTGCAGTGTCTGCCTGTTGCCTCTCATCCCTTTGCTGTGCAAAATTTCAGTAAATACATTAACTCCTTTTTAATGAGCATTAGTGTCTTTAAAAAAATAAAATATACACTACAGAATTCCATAGAGCACCTCAGTGTTGTCACAAACTCAGTGCTTACTGGGACCTTGAGCCAGGTTTTTAAAAGTAAATCCCCATCTTAGCACCCCTGATGTGACCTTTTTTTGTTAATTTTGCTTTTTGTTGGTTTCTTTTAACCCACCTTCAGTCTCGAAGCAGCATAGTATCCAGTGAGGTCTAATGAGACTTCATCTGAAAATCCTCTTCACTGCACTGGAGGGATGAGAGATTCTGCCTCTCATTACCATTTTACCTTGAAATCAAGGGAACCTTGTATGTGTGGTTCTTCCAATGCTTTCATAGATGCTGTGTCTCAAGCACTTCTCTAAGCATCAAATATTTGGGACTTTTTTTTTTTTATGTACTTTTTCTCTTCAGAAAGCAGCCCTACTAGATTTCTGTTTTGAGGACAGGATGCAAAGCCTTTGAAAATGTGAGAGCTGTTGCTCCCAGTGCTTTTTAAAGACCCTGGCTTTTATAAACCTTCATTTCCCAGAGCCTGTGGAATGGTAGCAAAGCTCAGCTCTGCTGTGTTTATTCTTGTTTTCTGTTTTTATGCTCAGATGATAAATTGTGGGGGTCATCTAGTTCAGAATAAGTGATGTATTTGTTCTCAGTCTGAATGTGTCAGAGGTTTGTCAGTTTTAAGTTCTAAGCAAGGATTTTTCTCACTTCATCACCATGGCCTCCCGTAACAAAGGACAAGTTGTAATTTTTTTAATGTGCATCAGCTTTGCACTTGGCATGAATAAAATAGAGATTTTTATTATTATTATTTGTTGTTGTTCCAGGAAGCCTAAGTGCTTTCCTGTATGCCCAAAAGAGCAGATTTTTAAGAGAAAGCTGTCAATNAGGGTGGAGATGGCTCAGTCTTACTGAGCAGCCTGTCCTAGTGCTTGGCTCTTCTCATGGTGAATTTATTTCCCTTGCATCTGGCTGGAATTTCCCATGGTGCAGTGTCTGCCTGTTGCCTCTCATCCCTTTGCTGTGCAAAATTTCAGTAAATACATTAACTCCTTTTTAATGAGCATTAGTGTCTTTAAAAAAATAAAATATACACTACAGAATTCCATAGAGCACCTCAGTGTTGTCACAAACTCAGTGCTTACTGGGACCTTGAGCCAGGTTTTTAAAAGTAAATCCCCATCTTAGCACCCCTGATGTGACCTTTTTTTGTTAATTTTGCTTTTTGTTGGTTTCTTTTAACCCACCTTCAGTCTCGAAGCAGCATAGTATCCAGTGAGGTCTAATGAGACTTCATCTGAAAATCCTCTTCACTGCACTGGAGGGATGAGAGATTCTGCCTCTCATTACCATTTTACCTTGAAATCAAGGGAACCTTGTATGTGTGGTTCTTCCAATGCTTTCATAGATGCTGTGTCTCAAGCACTTCTCTAAGCATCAAATATTTGGGACTTTTTTTTTTTTTTTTCAGATGAAACACTGAAATGTATTAAATAATATACTCATGGTTTCAGCTTCCATCAAAAATAACACCTTGCTTACAGGGCCNTCTTCAGAAAGCAGCCCTACTAGATTTCTGTTTTGAGGACAGGATGCAAAGCCTTTGAAAATGTGAGAGCTGTTGCTCCCAGTGCTTTTTAAAGACCCTGGCTTTTATAAACCTTCATTTCCCAGAGCCTGTGGAATGGTAGCAAAGCTCAGCTCTGCTGTGTTTATTCTTGTTTTCTGTTTTTATGCTCAGATGATAAATTGTGGGGGTCATCTAGTTCAGAATAAGTGATGTATTTGTTCTCAGTCTGAATGTGTCAGAGGTTTGTCAGTTTTAAGTTCTAAGCAAGGATTTTTCTCACTTCATCACCATGGCCTCCCGTAACAAAGGACAAGTTGTAATTTTTTTAATGTGCATCAGCTTTGCACTTGGCATGAATAAAATAGAGATTTTTATTATTATTATTTGTTGTTGTTCCAGGAAGCCTAAGTGCTTTCCTGTATGCCCAAAAGAGCAGATTTTTAAGAGAAAGCTGTCAATCTTTGGATTTAGAGTCTAATAAAACAACCCCTCAAAACAGAGTTACTATGTAGTTAGACTGTTAACACTTATGGAAACAATCTTTTTTTTTTTTTTTCAGATGAAACACTGAAATGTATTAAATAATATACTCATGGTTTCAGCTTCCATCAAAAATAACACCTTGCTTACAGGGCCAGAGCTTTAGTTAACAGAACTTGATTAAGTCATTAGAGCCATATGCCCAATTCCTTGATTGGATAATGAAAGGATGTTTAATTTGAGTCCTAAAAGAGGTGAAAATTGGATTTTCAAGGCCGAGTGGATAGATCTCAGAGCAACTTGGTCTAAGACATCCTGCCCATATCAGAGGGGTTGGTCTAGAGAACCTTTAAAGATCCCTCTCAACCCAGAGCACTCTGCCAGCCTCACAACTGCTAGCACTGCAGCCTAGTGCTGTGATGAACATCAAGCCCTGTTCCCAGTGTTTCAAGCACTGTGCTGTGCAGGCTGGCACTGCAGCCATGCATCTTGGCAATCCCCCTTTGAGTAAAGGAAGTCTAATTTATCTCCAGAAAAGATGTGTAAAATAAGCAATTAGATTTTTACCACTCTGCTGTTTAATAAAAGTTATTTTAATTTCAAGTCAAGAGTAAAATCACACATTGCTTAAAATCCTGTCTTGCTTCTAAAATATCATAGAAAAACAGTATTTGGTTTAGTAAAATTGCCAAGTATTGGTGCAGCTGCTCCTGTGCATGTTGACCTTTCTGTCAAAGCTTTGGGGCCTGCTTTGAGATCATGTATTTTTCTGCAGAGGGACTTTTGAAAGCAGGTGGTTTCAGTGGGGAAGAATCTTTGGTCTGGTTGCCTGAAAAGATGTGCACTTTAACATATGTGTTTTAAGCTGTGTGACTGCATCATTAGTTTTTAAGTCACGCTGAAGGCAAGTTCTATAATTTCCATGTAGTTCTTTTATTCAGAGTTTATCTTTCTGTGTTCTGCATTTGTAAAACTTCCCCCTTCTTTCCAAAGCTTTAGGACTTAAAAAGCAAAATTCTCATAATAATTTCCTCGGAGCATTGAATCTTATGGAATGCAGTTGGCAAAAATCTAACATTTTTGTTACTGTGTGGAGGTCTGCTTGCTGAAGCACCAAGTGAGACACATCTGGGTCAGCCACCCTCTTATCACTTGAGTGCTTGTGAGGAGAACATTCTCTGCCACTCAGGCTGTAGCTAATATTTCTCTGTTAAAAAAAAATTAAATTAAATCCTTTTTGCAAAATCTGCTTCTTGATGGTGACTAAGTACGTCTAATACCCTAGATATGCTTTTATATTACACATTCAGCATCATTTACAGTATTAAGGAGTTAATGATGCTGCAGTTTTTGGCTGTATTTGTTAATCCTATTTTGGAGGCATGGTTCCTAGTAGTCTGAAACTATCCTGCAAGAACAGAAAATGGCTTACTAGCAAGCAAATAAAATTTATTTTTCTTTCTTCAGGACATCCTGGAAGGAATGTGAGAGGAATAGTGTTGNTTTAGAGTCTAATAAAACAACCCCTCAAAACAGAGTTACTATGTAGTTAGACTGTTAACACTTATGGAAACAATCTTTTTTTTTTTTTTTCAGATGAAACACTGAAATGTATTAAATAATATACTCATGGTTTCAGCTTCCATCAAAAATAACACCTTGCTTACAGGGCCAGAGCTTTAGTTAACAGAACTTGATTAAGTCATTAGAGCCATATGCCCAATTCCTTGATTGGATAATGAAAGGATGTTTAATTTGAGTCCTAAAAGAGGTGAAAATTGGATTTTCAAGGCCGAGTGGATAGATCTCAGAGCAACTTGGTCTAAGACATCCTGCCCATATCAGAGGGGTTGGTCTAGAGAACCTTTAAAGATCCCTCTCAACCCAGAGCACTCTGCCAGCCTCACAACTGCTAGCACTGCAGCCTAGTGCTGTGATGAACATCAAGCCCTGTTCCCAGTGTTTCAAGCACTGTGCTGTGCAGGCTGGCACTGCAGCCATGCATCTTGGCAATCCCCCTTTGAGTAAAGGAAGTCTAATTTATCTCCAGAAAAGATGTGTAAAATAAGCAATTAGATTTTTACCACTCTGCTGTTTAATAAAAGTTATTTTAATTTCAAGTCAAGAGTAAAATCACACATTGCTTAAAATCCTGTCTTGCTTCTAAAATATCATAGAAAAACAGTATTTGGTTTAGTAAAATTGCCAAGTATTGGTGCAGCTGCTCCTGTGCATGTTGACCTTTCTGTCAAAGCTTTGGGGCCTGCTTTGAGATCATGTATTTTTCTGCAGAGGGACTTTTGAAAGCAGGTGGTTTCAGTGGGGAAGAATCTTTGGTCTGGTTGCCTGAAAAGACGTGCACTTTAACATATGTGTTTTAAGCTGTGTGACTGCATCATTAGTTTTTAAGTCACGCTGAAGGCAAGTTCTATAATTTCCATGTAGTTCTTTTATTCAGAGTTTATCTTTCTGTGTTCTGCATTTGTAAAACTTCCCCCTTCTTTCCAAAGCTTTAGGACTTAAAAAGCAAAATTCTCATAATAATTTCCTCGGAGCATTGAATCTTATGGAATGCAGTTGGCAAAAATCTAACATTTTTGTTACTGTGTGGAGGTCTGCTTGCTGAAGCACCAAGTGAGACACATCTGGGTCAGCCACCCTCTTATCACTTGAGTGCTTGTGAGGAGAACATTCTCTGCCACTCAGGCTGTAGCTAATATTTCTCTGTTAAAAAAAAATTAAATTAAATCCTTTTTGCAAAATCTGCTTCTTGATGGTGACTAAGTACGTCTAATACCCTAGATATGCTTTTATATTACACATTCAGCATCATTTACAGTATTAAGGAGTTAATGATGCTGCAGTTTTTGGCTGTATTTGTTAATCCTATTTTGGAGGCATGGTTCCTAGTAGTCTGAAACTATCCTGCAAGAACAGAAAATGGCTTACTAGCAAGCAAATAAAATTTATTTTTCTTTCTTCAGGACATCCTGGAAGGAATGTGAGAGGAATAGTGTTGTTGCAATAATATCATCATACCACCAGCTTAATTTTTTGCTTTTAGATGGAAAATCCATGTGATGGTGTTGCTGTGCTTTATCTCCAAGGCCTCTTTGCAGCAGTCAAGAAGTTCTACNGACAATGAAAAATTATGCAGAAATATTTTATGGGCACTCAGTACCCATAAACAAAGTACAAAGTTCTTTGGTACACTAGGTTGCTTTATTTCTATTTGTGCTAGCAATTGGTGTGGTGGTGGAGTTTGATGATTTTGTATGTCCTGCTTGCTTGGGATATTTCAGCTCCCCAGAAACAAGCAAGTTGCAAGAGCACTGTTTTGCCCTGATGACAGTGTCNCAGCAGTCAAGAAGTTCTACTCTAATGGGGCAGTTTGGCATTACTGAAAGTTCCTCTTCCTTCTTAGTTTGGGAAAGGAGTAATTATGATTTGAAATAATTACCATGACTTGAAATAAGATGAAGCATCTCTTACCAAAGCTGATTAGGTGTGGAAACTAAACTGTCTGCAGCAAAAGCTGTAAAACATAAGAGATGCTGTAACTGGTTAATGCTGTCAGATTTCTTGCAACAATTGCATTATCTCTCACTCCCTTTTGTTATTGTGTTTTGGTNATGATTTTGTATGTCCTGCTTGCTTGGGATATTTCAGCTCCCCAGAAACAAGCAAGTTGCAAGAGCACTGTTTTGCCCTGATGACAGTGTCCTTCCTAACAACACCAGCAGAAAGCTGCCTTTACATGAAAATTCCAGAGGTTAAATCTCTGGCTTTTCCTGGCCCTTTTATTTGACCACACTGCAATCAAAACAGATAGAAATGAACTCTTCCTGAAGATATTTCAGACTGGTGAGGTTGTAATANGTGTTTTTGCCAGTTTATATAGATGGCATCTATATAACACAAAGGGGTTTTTTATTTTTCTGTTATTTCAAAAGTTCCTTGTATTTGAATAGCAGAATTGCAGCATTTTGGGATTAATTTATGTNGCTGCAAATAGCACCTGGGGAGCTTGGTCTGCAGCTCTCCTACCTGAGGACACCTAGCACGGAGCTTGCAGGCATGGTCACTCTTCAGCAGCAATGCTTATAAACCTCTTTTGAAGCTGGAGAGCTCTCCTGACGTCTTGACCCATTTCTCCATGGTTTCATGTGGCTTAGCACAGGAGAGAAGTATCTTCACCAGCTCTTCTGCTCTGTCCCTTCCTCCTCTGGGGGCTGCACAAAGGAGCTGACTGTTAGTGGTGGTGGTCAGGGGGCGAAGATGAAGAGGAAAGAATGAGGAAATGAAAGCTTTGCCTTGAGGCTGAGAAAGATGAAGGGACTGCTCTGAAAGTAATTATCCCTGCATTTATAATTACCAGATGGGAGGGTACTTTAATGAAGATATTTTTCATATTAAGATCCCCCTTCATAAAAGGCATTCACCTCGAGTGAGTAGGCCACTCCAGAGGAGAAGCAAAAGAAAATTAGTTGAGAAAAAAAGACATTATTTCTTCAATTTAAGTCATGAATTTTATAGAAGAGCCATAGACATGCTTTCAGGAAAAGTCTTGCTGACTCATCAAGAAAGAGGATGAGGAAAAATGATTTGTAGTTTGCTTTATGGTGTGCTACTGGAATCTGTGCTGAAAGGCATAATTGTGTCCATATGTGTATGTGCAGGTTGGCTTTCAACATACTTGGTATAAAGTAATGACCATAGAATTTCATGCAGAGCTACTCAGAGTGGTGTAATTCCAGCTGGCTCAGTGGGAATTGGATTAAACCCATTACAAAAGACTCGGGAGTTGTGTCCAGAGACTTCCTTCTGCATAATGTAGGTTCGGTCTGTTCAGACTCCCCTCCAGCACCGTCTTCTGTGAGAATGGTTTGACTTCTGCATGTCGGGTGAACTCTGAATGATGATGAGTTTCTGTGTGATTGGAAAAGAGGAGCCTTTTACCAGTAAGTGCAAATCTCCACTTGAGTGACATTGATCGTTTTGCTCAGATCCGAGTTTCTTCAGGGCTGCTGGCACCAGGTAATTCAAGCACAAGTTCTCTTTGTGCCCTGGTGCTTAAACCTGTCATCTTGCTTCATTGGAAATGTGTCTGTGATGAGATGGGGTCAGGACCCTCTAAGCCAGCTTCCTCCATCACAGAGACAGGACTATCAAAGCAAGATTTAGAAATGAATTAGAAGATGATATATCTATAAGACTGTGATTCACATTTGTAGAGAGAAATGCTTTCCTTTTAATAAGAACCACATCATTAACTGATTGCTTTATGTCAGTAAGATGACGCTTCTGTTCTCTTGTACAGTCATAATTTAAACGCTAGATGTGTTAATTTGTTGGGCTGGGTTTTTTTGGGAACCTCCAGTTGTTGGCTTATAAAATGATCTTTGTGCATTCCCAGCTATTACATGTGTTATGTTTAAAAAAAAAAAAGTAATCACAGCACCTAATTTTACTGTTTATTACCATCTACAATACCAGATGAGCTATAAATATCGGGGTCTTTCTTTTAAACAAGCTACTCTGGCAAACTCTTCAAATGATCCCTTCAAGAAAGGCTGGATATTCTAGCATGTTTTGATAAAAGCATCTCTTTGGTTTATTTGGTTTTTTTCCAGTTACAGTCTTTGTTTTGAAAATATAACATAAAGTAGTCAAGGTAGAACAGGGAAAATCATGGTCTATATAAATCTTAATCCATCTAAGTGAAAATAGAGCTTGAGCCTATTAAAAATCCTTAGAAAACAGCAAAAAGATTTTCAGTAATTCTGTATTTTAATGTTCACTTAATTAGCAATCAGATTTTCTGTAGTTCTATGTTTTAATGTTCACTTAATTAGCTTTACTAAAATGGAAGTTCTCCCTAATGTGTGTAGCAGGTGGCAGGTTCTCTATTTAAGGAATATCTCCAAGAAGTTCTTTTCTCCACAGCCCATGAGTGCCAGGAAGGAGCTTGTGCCCTCAGTCTGTTCAGCATGTCTGCCTCTCCTTACCCTATCCTGTTAAGGAAACAGCCTATTCAAGTAATGATGGATGAGCTTAAAGTGAAATCAGATTAAATTCCAAACTGGGATAAACCCTCTTTTTTTAGAGGTATAATAAATACAAAGGAAATTATGCAGGGCAATGAGTTTTTACTATTGCATCTCCTTTGAAAAGAGTCACAAGGTATTGGAGGGGGATTTCTGGCTAAATCTCTTTGAGTGCTGATACTGGGTTCAGGTGTCAAGTGGCTGGATGTGAACTGTTCAGCAGCTCCCAGATCTGCATTTGCTTCCTTTGTTTTGTACTGCTATTTATTATTATATTTATTATTATTATTATTTCATTTGTTTCAAATTATTGAAGATGATCTTTGATCTTAATGCATATTCTGCTTACTGAAGAGTGGCACAAAGCCAGATCAGCAAGAGCAAGATACAAAGGGGGCTGTGCCATGGTGGGGGAGAGAGCCCAGGAAGGGCTTTGGGAGATTTTCCATCTGTCACCAGTCACAGTTGTGCTGCTCCTCCAGTTGCAAACATGCTGGCACTTAAATCTGAGTTACAACTGAGTTTAAAAGCAGGGGGGGAGGAAAACACTGTCTCTTCAGTGAAACTGAAGCTGACCTCATGGTTATGGGCTGTCCTGTGCTGATTGCTGTTGGTGTCAGAGAAAACACGGGCGATCCAATGTAGACTTGTGTCTTTACCTGGCACAAGTCAGAACTACAAAGGGATTGATCACACAGAAATGGTGTCTATTCTATATCTGGGTAACATAAAGAGTTACAGACATCTTGACATCTTGAATAGTGTGTGTCACATATTTACTTATATGCAAAGCTATTTTATTATTTATGATACAGTAATGAAAATTATTTCTACCTGTGGCTGTAAGCAGAATGGCATATTAAAAAGTGATTACATTCATTTCCCATCTCTCACCAAAAAAATGAGTTGTTGTCCCTGTAATAGGTTATATTTAGATAGATGGGTTCAATGCGAGGCATTGATTTGCAGAACCAAGGGGTTTACTTGAGTTTCTTAAAGACTTCCAGGAGGGCTCCTTACATTGAAAAACACTGTCAGCAGAAATAGAATCTAAAATCCTTTTCCTTGGGGGAGGTGTCCTCTTTTCTGGAAATGTCTGAGAATGGACTTTTGAAAGATCAACATTAAGATGATGCCATAACTGAGGGTCTGGTTGAAATATGACTTAACAGCTAAATGTGTCCACTTATGGATCTGACAGCATGGTATGCAGAGGTCTTGTGATCAAGCAGCAGTTCACCGGATACAGAAAATTAGCTCTGATCAGTATGTGACCTTGAAAGTGGTCACGGGTCTTCCTCTGCCTGACTGGCCAAAAGAGAACAGAGAAGTTCTGTTTCCCAATTAAAGCTGTTGCTTATCTGGAAAAAAGTAACTGAAGGGTGAGGGGTTTTTTTGGTTGTTCTCAAAAAAATTGCAGTTTTCAGACTTTTACATACATGAGATTTGCTTCTAAAAGTGAGTGGCTCACCCCTGAAGATCTAGCATGTGAAAAATCTCAGTCATAGCAATTCCCTTCCTTCAGGGCCAGAGCTCTGCTTCTGTTTGATTAGCTTGTACTTGAAGGCAGATGACACCCTCACACCACTTTTAGCTTTTGACTTTGTATGGTCAGTGTCACCTTTGAGTCTGTCTTAATGGCATTTCAATGTACATGAAAAGCAGAACTTCTTTATATGATACCAGATTAAAAGAAATGTTCAACACTAATTAATGAAAATGTCAAGTTATCCCATCACTGCTTTTCTATGAGGCTAATAATATAGAGTAATTATTATTTAGGACTTGCAAAAGAGTGAAACTTTTTCTTTTCCTTGTATGAAAGTGAGATCATAGCTTAATGAACAAGGTAACTGTGTTCCAGGCTCTACAATGCTTGGTGAAACAAGTTTTTGCTCAACCACTGGAAATGTGCCTCTGCTCACACACTGGGCAGAAGCCAAAGACTCAGGAAAGCAGGATTTGCATTGTTAAGCTGAAGTGGAAGGGCTGAGATAAAACATTGAGCAATACTTTTCACTGCTGAGGTACAAATGTGTGTGTTCAATATGGGGATGTACTTTCAAGCATAGTCTACATACATTATTGAACACTGTTGCCTTAAGGCATTTGAACCCTAGAAAACAGGCTAGAGGGACCATCATTTTCTCTTTCATGTGAGTTGAGAAGTTTATAATAAAACGTGACTTGGAGATGTAAAAGCCCCCACTGTTTAACTGAGGAATATCAGCTTTGCAGTGTTTGGTTCAGTGACATGCTGTACTGCTTCAAGTGTCAGCAAACCCACATTACTCTTTTATCAATATGCTGTTCAAAGAAAAGTTTGCTGTTGGCAGACACTTGAAAGTCTCCAGACTTTGTAATGTATTTTTGAAAACTTGGGTAGTTTTCTGGGTGTTTGTATTCTAGCGATGAGTATTTATTTATTCATTTATTTATTTATGCCTGCAGTGAAATTTTACATAAAATGACTTTGAAATGCAAACCTTTTTTTTTTTTTTTTTAATTCCACAGATGAAATCATGCATCAGGATATCATTCCCCTCTATGCTGCAGATATTCAAGACCAGTTAAAGAAACAATTTGCTTACTTGTCAGGTAAGACTATGGTATTGCTTCTTATAGACATTGCTTAGATCTATGGTTCAACCTGTTTTGCTTTCACAGTTTCTGAGGTCTCATAAAGGGGAAACTCATCTTTTAAGAGCAACTCAAAATGCAGGCTATCAAGATTTACTAGGTAAGGACTTATGAAAAGAAGATTTTTTAATTTTTTTTTTTAAGTACAATCAAACCTTTAAATTACAGTTAATTTTCCAATATTCAGATTGATGGAATAGATTTGAGGATAGGATGAAAGAATTAATAGGTGAAAATAAATAAAGAAGTGCTGATGAGCCTGGTAGAGGAATGTGTAGTGTCCTGTAGTCAGCAAGTGCTCACAGCTAGAACAGGGCTGGAACACTGATTTACAGCTCTCTGAGCCAACTCAACCAGCACTGACTGCTGTCAACTTTGATAGTGAAGCCCAAGCTGATTTCTTGGTCTTGATTGAAGCAATGGAGCGAGCACCATGGTATCGTGTTCTCCTGCAGCCTCAGTGCTGAGGTCAGGCATGTGAAGCATGAGTTCTGGACGGGGTTTTTTGGCTTGATACCACCACCTGTCTTCTACAAAGGATTCTGCTTTTAGGTGTACATTTGTCTCTGCACTGCATCAACACAGCCATGCTGCTTTTAGAGTGTCTTTGCCCCTTGATAACCTGTGCCAGGTAGGTGAGGGGTTCCTCTGTTTGTGCCATGCAACTGTTGGATGCTGAGCTTGGTCCATCTGGGTGTTGGAACTGTTAGTGAGTGGAGACAGACAGTGCCTTTGCTCTCTGCTTGGGCTGTGGGGCAGGGGGCTGAGAAGCTCCAGAGTGTTTCCTGCCTTCTGCCTGTAAAGCCTCCTGCAGGTGTGTGACAGTGACCTTGCTGGAGTTACTGCCCTGCCCTCCCTCCAGCACATGAGGGGAGAACGTGAGGGGCTTTGCAGAGCTGCCCTTCCTGCTTCAGGGTAGGAGAGATTGACCATTTTGGGCTGATGCTGGGTTCTATGACTGTTCTCTCTCCTTTTAATCCTTCCCACCATCAGATCTAGAGACACAGGGGGATAAGGAAATTTCCTTTGTTTAGCAAGAGCTCACTGAACCTGGTTGCACTCATAATTAATCATTAATTATCACTTATTCCTCCCACATTAAGTGTGGGTCTGTGGGAGTGAGTGTTTTCTGTGAGCTGGTGGTAGCACTTGGAAATAAGTTTATGAAGTTGGCTGTTCATGCTCCATTTGAGATAATGATGTTTGAGCTACAATTCTTTTCTGGCAGTTTATTTTTCTGACTTTCCTAGCTCTTCCTCCTTATCCAGGGCAGAAAAATGGCTCATATTAGTGTTATGCAACAGTCATGGAGCAAACTGCAAGCAGGGTTCACGTGTTACCCCTCTGAAGTGAGGGGGCAAAAAGTGGTGACTACATCAGATGAGTAAAATTTCATTGAATCTGACTGGAAATTATTCACATCCTAAGATAATTGAGTTTGTACAGCCACAAGCCTCTTCAGCACTCATTACATCTGCCATGCAGTCAAGCTTAGTAAGAGCAGCCATTCCTCATTCTCCATTCTTCTGTTCATTCACTCTCCTCTCTGTTTTGTTTGAAATAGGACAGCTGCATTGCTGTGGACTATGACTATATTCTCTGTTGGTTTTTATTATTCTTGGGCAATTTGACTATTAGACATTTTCACTTAACTTTGGACTTCAATTCTTTTATCCTAACATTTTCCTGCAGGACAATGGCTGTTAATTTTCTGTGCTGTACCAAGTAGTGCTGTTATGGGTTCTGTGAACAAAGAAGCAGAGCTAGTATCTTGATAATTTATGTAGCATTTGTTTTTCTTCTGGTTGTGCTTACGAGTCTCCTTGCTGTAATGCCACTTAAGATGTTCACAGTGTCTGTGAACATCTCTTTGCTTACTACTAAATTGCCTTGGAAATTAAATCTTGGAATGTGGCATAAAACTCATTTGAATGAAAATCCACAGATTACAAATCCTTTTGGTGAACAGCATCTTTGCAGGTATGGTGAATTGCCTAACATGTTAGATGCATTTCATGTTTTAGGTTTGGGGTTTTTTTTAACAGCAATGTGACATGTACTTGAGGGTCACTTTTGTTCCTCTAATAGGATGTATCCAGGTCTCATGGGATGCTTACTTGAATAGTGAATGAAACCTGGGCAGCTGCTGTGGCTGAAGGCTCTAGCCCTTCCCCAGCTGCTTTCTGTGTTTTAGTCTAAATTGTGGTCACTTCTTTCTCTTGGTCTCTTTTCCTCTGCAGGTACAGAGTAATTTATGTCCTTTATTCTGCTAGATTATATTGTAAATGCTACAGGGGCATCCCAATTGGGCTTGAAACAAAATGGAGCAAAAACTTGCATGAATGCTTCAGTTTTGCAGTGAGTATGACAAAGTGCAATGAGATGGAGGTGGTAGCTACTCCTACAGGTGATGAAGGCTGTAAGTCAGCAGTGAGCATGCAGTTCTGTGTTCAGCTTAAATCTAAGGAAGGGACAAGCTGGAGATGAGGGCTTTTGATTAATCTGTCAGTTCTTAAATCATGTAGTTAATATTTTACCTCTGTCCCAGTTGTTTAGTTTTTCCCTTGAGAGTTTTTTCTGTCAGTGGAACAAGGTCTCTATCTCTGCAAGAATTATTGCTCTTTTTGTTGTTGTTAGGCTGTATTAAACATCTTCTCTACTTGGTTCACTGTTTCACCTGTATTTTTTCTTCTTTGAATTAGTATTTGTGCAACCACTTTTTCTTCTGCATTGCAAAGAATCTTCTGCCTTTTTAGGTTTGTTTTTTTTTTAATCCTCTTGAAGGACATTGGAAGGTCCATATAAATGTCTCTGGCAAATATATTCCTTGCAGTCTTTCATTCACATTTTATATTTTCTTTAAGTATATCCTTTTTCTTTGATTGGAAAGCTGCTCTGTGACTTTCATGCCCAACTTTGCAACTACCTGCCCTTGCTGTTGCAGGTATGTTAAAATAAATGCAGATGAATAAGAGCATACAGACAGGTGTGTATGTTTATGTGCATCTTAAATCCTTCAAGCTATGTGATGTGCAAATGAGACTCTTGGCCACCATAAGGACTGAACCAATTATTTCAAATCACTGTCATTTTAATGTCCTTTATGCATTGAACATCTTCAAACAAGTATTTCCATTAAAGGAAATACAAATGCAAGTTCCTGCTTACTTGCATTTGTGCCTATCAGTTCATAGTTGTTTTCCTGAAGTTGAAAAAGTTAGCATTGATTCTGGCTTTCAAAATACTTACATCTTTGGCACTTTCAATTATCGTTCTGAATAATAAGCTTCTCTCCTCTAACTTTGTTTACTTGTGTGCTCTTCTCTGAGGAGATGACCTGAAAACACCTCACTGGTTAAACTTTAAAGTATCCACAGGTGCTGAGTCTGGAAAATTGCTTTCTGAGTGGATCCTGTACCACATGTGTTGCATCAGTTAGTTCAAAAGATCAGCTTGGTATTTGTTGCTGCTATGACTTGGTTAATGTCTATGCTGTGTGTTGACAGTGGAAGAGGTATTTGCTAGCACTTGGTCTTGCACGGGTGTCATCCTAACTGCTGGTTTGTAGTCACTGTGCTAACTCTCTGTAGAGCTCTAAATGTAAATAAATAAATAAATTAGTAAAGAGAAAGAGGATGGGGGTGGGGAGGAGGAAGAATTCTTGGCCAAGAGATTTCCAGCCCAAATAAATTCAGGTACAACTTCAGTTATTGAAATCTAGTTTCTAAACCAGTATACTTGCTGCTGATCAGCCTGAGCAAAATGCAGCTTGTGATGTTATACCTGTAAAACTTCTTTCTCATTTTAGGGAAAGAATATTTTAATAAATTCTTCTTGATTCTGTTTTTATTTGCAAAGGATATGCAGTGACGTTTTTAGCCACTACCTCACTGAAGTCTATACAGGATTTTAAATACTCTGAGTACTTCAGTAGTCTAATATGCAAATAGAAAGCAGGAAAATCTTCATCAGAAACATGCAAACCTAAGAGCTGAACCACAGCAGTAAAGCAAAACCTGTAGGAAGCCTTTCTCTCGTGCACATGAGAACCTCACTTTCGACATGACTGCAAACAAGATCATTTTTACTTAAGCTGGGTCTTTTGAGCCAATGTTGTAGTTGTGAGCCATTTGACAACAGTGATGGTCTTGTGTCTTGTGTGTGCACAATGATCTAAACAGAAATCCTATTTTTTTCCTGTAGTCTGAATACTATTTAACTTGCATTATGGATTAAGGCTACAAAACCTACCTCTCTGCTCTGTCATCATGAAATTATATCCAGTGACCTTGCTCCCTTTTTTATGGGGTTGGGCAGAGTGCTTTTGAGGATACCTTTTCTTATGCAAACAGGAGCAGAATAATGAGAGAAACATTGCAAAGTAATCTCCTGCTTTTCTCTTCTGGAAGTCTAAGCCATCTCTTTGCTGCTCCCAAATTTTGCTGGCTGTACCAAAAAAATTAGCATGTCTTTCACAGAGTTGTGGAGAATTATCTTTTTCTCTATGTATGTGTGAGTTTTAGCAGCTGTACAATTATTTTTTTTTTGTGATTTTTTTTCTTTGTCAATATTTTAAATGGAAAAGAATAGTAATTATTCCTCATTTGAGATTTATTTTTTGATACTGTCATTAATATGCCTCTTGATTAGAATTTGTGTAAAATAGTGCTGCAATTTCATTGGTTTCACACTTCTCTAAAACCCTACCTGCTTAACAACAACAACAAAAAAAAATCCAAGAGAGATAACAACTGTGATAGGAAAAGTTAGATGTAGCAGAATATAAAGAATAAACATTAAATTATCTACACCTAAGATAAACTCTACCTCTTCCCTCTCACAGTAGCACAGCTAGTTTTCTAAGGATCAGTTTTCCATTTCCTTCATACATGAGATCATGATGTTCTGGGTCCACATAACTTAAATGATTGGTGATATTGTTCACATTTATATTAAAAAGTTAGGAACACAAAGTTGTATTTCCTAAGCACAGATAAGTCCTCTTGCTAGCTAACCTGTGAAGCTAATGCAATTTCTGAAAATTTGAACTGAAAATGTTCAATTTTTGAGGTATAATTTTTATTTTCTTTGCTACTAAATCTGTTAAAGAAGTTTCCGTTGAATAGGTTGGCAAAGTTCATTATAAAAGAGTTAATATCAAAGTTTTCCTTGAATGAAGGCTCATGGAAGTAGAGTGGAAACAGATCTATTTCATTTAAAGTCGTGTTGCTTTTTAATTTATTTTTAATTACTAACATACGCTTCAGTGCTTGCCTGTGGTGTTTCCATTTTTAGTCTGAAAAGCAGTAATCCTTTTACTTGGAGAATGTTCCTTATAGCTGCATGTTATAAGACAAGTCTCAAGTAATTCTTCAGTGATAATGTTTGGGAACTGATTATAGCCACTGAAGGATGGGTGTGTTCTCTTCTGCTCTTTGCAATAAACAGAATCTACACCTAGCACTCAAGTGGCATTTGTTTACTATTTCAAAAAGAGGCCATATGAATGGCTTTCAACATTTCATGGAATCACAGAGTGATTTGGGTTGGATGGAACCTTTAAAGGTCATTTTCCTCCAACTCCAGTGCTGTGGGTAAGGGCATTTTTCACTAGATTGGGTTGCTCAAAGCCCCATCCAGCCAGACATTTGTATAGTCACAATAGTGGTTATATCTTTGAACAAAAATAAGGGCTTTTAATATTCTATCAGAAAAGTAGATTTAAAATAAATAAGTAGTAGCAGCTTTAGACTAAGAAAAAGCTCTTGGAGAGATACTTGGTAGTGTTAGGAGTATATAAAGCTATTAAATTCCAGTGATTTAGGTCAGTGCATCTCTGCATAAGGCTAGAGATACGAGGGTGGGCTTGTGTGTGCATTGTGGACAGAACTTGCTTAGCAAGTGAGTTTAGGCTGTTCCACAGCTGTGGCTGAAATTTCAGGATTCTGATTTAGAGGAGGAGGAGAAACAGATTATTTTTCCAATGGTTATGACTGAAGTAATTAGACAGTCACTCTACCAATAGACTCGAATTTNATGTCTTTCACAGAGTTGTGGAGAATTATCTTTTTCTCTATGTATGTGTGAGTTTTAGCAGCTGTACAATTATTTTTTTTTTGTGATTTTTTTTCTTTGTCAATATTTTAAATGGAAAAGAATAGTAATTATTCCTCATTTGAGATTTATTTTTTGATACTGTCATTAATATGCCTCTTGATTAGAATTTGTGTAAAATAGTGCTGCAATTTCATTGGTTTCACACTTCTCTAAAACCCTACCTGCTTAACAACAACAACAAAAAAAAATCCAAGAGAGATAACAACTGTGATAGGAAAAGTTAGATGTAGCAGAATATAAAGAATAAACATTAAATTATCTACACCTAAGATAAACTCTACCTCTTCCCTCTCACAGTAGCACAGCTAGTTTTCTAAGGATCAGTTTTCCATTTCCTTCATACATGAGATCATGATGTTCTGGGTCCACATAACTTAAATGATTGGTGATATTGTTCACATTTATATTAAAAAGTTAGGAACACAAAGTTGTATTTCCTAAGCACAGATAAGTCCTCTTGCTAGCTAACCTGTGAAGCTAATGCAATTTCTGAAAATTTGAACTGAAAATGTTCAATTTTTGAGGTATAATTTTTATTTTCTTTGCTACTAAATCTGTTAAAGAAGTTTCCGTTGAATAGGTTGGCAAAGTTCATTATAAAAGAGTTAATATCAAAGTTTTCCTTGAATGAAGGCTCATGGAAGTAGAGTGGAAACAGATCTATTTCATTTAAAGTCGTGTTGCTTTTTAATTTATTTTTAATTACTAACATACGCTTCAGTGCTTGCCTGTGGTGTTTCCATTTTTAGTCTGAAAAGCAGTAATCCTTTTACTTGGAGAATGTTCCTTATAGCTGCATGTTATAAGACAAGTCTCAAGTAATTCTTCAGTGATAATGTTTGGGAACTGATTATAGCCACTGAAGGATGGGTGTGTTCTCTTCTGCTCTTTGCAATAAACAGAATCTACACCTAGCACTCAAGTGGCATTTGTTTACTATTTCAAAAAGAGGCCATATGAATGGCTTTCAACATTTCATGGAATCGCAGAGTGATTTGGGTTGGATGGAACCTTTAAAGGTCATTTTCCTCCAACTCCAGTGCTGTGGGTAAGGGCATTTTTCACTAGATTGGGTTGCTCAAAGCCCCATCCAGCCAGACATTTGTATAGTCACAATAGTGGTTATATCTTTGAACAAAAATAAGGGCTTTTAATATTCTATCAGAAAAGTAGATTTAAAATAAATAAGTAGTAGCAGCTTTAGACTAAGAAAAAGCTCTTGGAGAGATACTTGGTAGTGTTAGGAGTATATAAAGCTATTAAATTCCAGTGATTTAGGTCAGTGCATCTCTGCATAAGGCTAGAGATACGAGGGTGGGCTTGTGTGTGCATTGTGGACAGAACTTGCTTAGCAAGTGAGTTTAGGCTGTTCCACAGCTGTGGCTGAAATTTCAGGATTCTGATTTAGAGGAGGAGGAGAAACAGATTATTTTTCCAATGGTTATGACTGAAGTAATTAGACAGTCACTCTACCAATAGACTCGAATTTATTAAAATATTACAGTTAAATCAATACTTTTCCCAATGGGAATTAAAATTCCAGTTGCTTGTTTTCATGTCTTTTTTTTTCATTGGGTGTATATAATTTTGACATTGAGAGGTTATCTGAATTGTTTTTAATAAGATATTTTACATGTTCACCTTTCAACTTGTGTTTCAAGAGGGACAAGAGAAGCAAAATTGTTCATTTTATTACATGAGTGTTTCCTTCTCACTAAAACCAAAAATACAAAAGAAGTCAACCTAGCTTCCTAAACTTTTCGTTTCTTCCTCCAAGCCCTACATTCTGTGGCTTGATTTACTTCTGGGAGAAGGAAAGAAAATAATCTGCACATCTAATTTAGGAATAAAATGTGTAATGCTGCTTTTACAGAGGTGGAGCAAGAAAAAGTGTTTACAAATAAAGGGAGAAAAATCCTTGTTTCATTGGGTTCACTTTGAAATGAAGGACACTTTAAAAAGTGAACCCACCTGCTTCTTTTACTATCATTAAATACAAAATTTATATGTAGGATTTTTACTTTGCTATATTTCCCATGCCCTTTTTGTAGCTTGCTATGACAAACACTCATTAAACATTGGATGTGGCACTTAGTGTCATGGTCTAGCTCGGTGTCATGATGTCAGGTCTTAGGCTGGACTTGATGATCTCAAAGGTCTATTCCAGCCTCAACAACAATTCTGTGTAATTCTGTGAGTAGAGACTGCTTTGCTGGTGTGACCCATCTTCCATTGATGGCCATGTATGTAAAGTTGCAGTGTAGAAAACATCTATAGATCAGGGATATTAAAGCAGAAACTTGACAGAATTTATTATGTGTAGCACTTCAGGTGACTCTTTTCAGCAGCAAGGTCCTGCTCAGTAAAAGCAGCTGAGCAGCTTTTGAAGGTCTATGTGTGCTTAGTGTGCTTAGTGTCTCAGCAGGACAGTATCAGAGAAAATGATAATTGGTGACCAACGATTTTCTGACAGCATGTAGCAGGACAGACTTGTCTCCACTCAAGATAACTGCAGATGACTGTACTAGAAACTGAAAATTAATGGGCAGTGTCAAGGCAGGATGACTCTGTTTGCCCTTGACAATTGGTGGTGGTCTGGGAACTTCCTGAAGATCCAGACTTGTGCATTTAGGACATGTCCTGCAAGCCTATTGTTGTTCTTTTGTTTCATGTGCCCTATTTATAGAAATTAAGTAGAACAAAGCAAGTAACCAACAGGGAAAC
Source organism: Ceyx cyanopectus (assembly GCA_013401355.1). Lineage (NCBI taxonomy): Eukaryota > Metazoa > Chordata > Aves > Coraciiformes > Alcedinidae > Ceyx > Ceyx cyanopectus. The sequence goes on from VYZU01070003.1 coordinate 37,517, forward strand.
AGCAAATAATGTATAATGGTTGCTAAAAATAGATTCATTATCATGCTTGCAAAATGTTTTTAATCTACCCAGGAAAAATCCTGGGTAGAGCTACAAATAATAGAATCAAAACTGGTTTTAACTTACATTTATATGAACACTTATGTAGCTAAAATTAACTCCCTTTACTTAACGTTGCCATATTTGAATGTGCCATAAAGATTGTGTTTGCAAACTTGTGATACTTGCATTACATCCTGGTTTGAGTTAGAACAGAGCTAATCCTGTTCAGTGATTTTTACTTTTCAGCTCAGTCTCTTCGATCTGCACCTTTTGAAGTTAATGGCAGATTTCCCCAGGCAGTGTCTGCTTTTCCCCATGTTTACAGTTACTACAAGGACTGGTGTGCAGAAAGGCTCTTGCTTATACCTGCTCCTGTGCAGACCAAGGCCACTGCTGGATCTTGTGTACCATGTAAAAGGGTGCACCTGTGGGGAGGAGCAGCCAGGACAGGTGACCCCAAACTGAGCAGTGAGGGATTCCAGCCCATATATGTCATATTCAGTCTAAAGCTGAGGGATCAGGAGGGTCAAGTCTCTTCTTCAGTGGCATGTGAAGAGGACTCTGTTCTGCCTTCAATTCCCATCTGTGTGTTCCTGAATCCAGTTCCCATCTGTTGCTAAGTCCAGTCTGGGACTTTCCATGTCTGCTCCACAGCATCAGTGGTGAAGGTGATGTATTTGCCATCAGGGGGTTGGATTCAGTATTGGTTTTGTATATATTTGTATATATTTAATTTCATTATTACTACTCTAATTAAAGCCATTTTAGTTTTCCAATACATAAGTCTCTCCCTTATTCCCTTTCTCTTCCCTTGGGGAATGGAGAGGGGTTAATAGAAATACATAATTTGTCTAGTGGCTGACCCAGCCCTAACCCTTGACATGTAATAGTTATATTTTTGTTGTTGTTTAAATGAATCTGGAGCAATTAATTTTCTGATGTAGTTTGATTTCAAGAGCTCCACAGTGATGGCACCATATTGTCTATAAGTTGGTAGACTGAAGTCATATTGACTCACCACAAATTAACATAAGGTTGCTATTTGTACTCTTCTCATCACATACAATTTTGGAGGGAAATGGTGTTTTCTTCCATCAACTGAATCTGAGCTCAAATAGTTATCTTTTTCTGGTGAGGTCAGATGCAAAGGCACTAGAAGAGGGTTCATGGCACACTGTACTTTTCACAGAACTCTGTTGCTCGCATGATCCTTGTTGTTAATACAGTTTACAGCTGATTTCTGCACAACTATCAGCTTTCAGGACTGGAAAAAAAATATCCTTGTTATTTTACCACAGTAATTTTTGGCTGGCTTCCTTCTCTTTTTGAACCATAAAGCAAAAATAACTTTCCAGCAATGTGTACCTTCTACCCCCAACTGTTTGCTTCATGCAGTTCCTAGGGCTCAACAAGTCCTTTGTCCAGCCTGTATTGATGCAAATATACTTGCTTAAGATATGAAACATTAATATTGCCTTTAAAAACAAAACCAACAACATTTTGCATATAAAAATGTGTGTGAAGGACATTGAAAAAGCATTTTGTTTGTTAATTCTACCCCATGGAGCAGATGCCAGAAAAGAGGCAGATAATTATTTCCAACTCTTCAGGAGCCATACTGCAGTGTAGGTGTTTTGCTTTTCTTTAACCTTTGTAGGTGATCTGATAAGTTGAATAGCAATCTCATTTAAAATACCTGCTCCCAGTTCTTTTCATGTTTTGCCACTCTTTTAGACCATCCTGGAAGCAGAGCAGCCAGCTGAGCAGGGATAGGGGTGGTTTGCTTGAATGAGTTCATACTGGTAAGAAGGTTGAGTTCAGCTCGAGATGGAGATTTGCCTACTTAGTTCTGAACTAACTTTTTTTTTTTCCTAAATCTGTTCATCTCTTTCTTCAGATTGGTTATGTTTGCATACAGCTGACATTTATCAGAAGATGCACTGCCATCTGGTGTCAGAACTGTGTTCACATGAACAACGACATTTGTACAGAAAAAAATCTGATGTGGTATAACAAGTTTCTTCCTAGAAAATTTTATAAGCTCTGAAGAAGAGACTAGAGTCTTCTGAATAAATAGTGTCCATGCTGATGAGCCCAGCACAAAAATAAACAAAACAACAACAAAACCATCACAAAGAAAAAAAAAGAAAAACATAGCCTGTTATTTCCCAGTTATGAAACAACTAAGTAAAGAAACTTTCATGTAAATGTGCCTGCCGTTTGTTTCCCTGGTAGGTGGAAGAGGGGGAGATGGATGCCCTGTTATCACCTTTCCAGACTATCCAGCTTTCAGTGAGATCCCAGAGAAGGAGTTCCAGAATGTCCTGACCTACCTAACAAGCATCCCAAGGTGAGCACCTGTCGAGGAGAAAATACCTTTTTATCTGCTAAGGGATTTTTCCCATTCAGTCACTTACATGGTTGTGTAAAGTATTTGATGTTTAATGAAAAAAAGGAAAATGCAGCCATTGGGGCAGTCTCAAGAGGTGTTGACTAGTGGCAACTTTCTAATGTAGTTGTTAGATGAATTGTATAGAAATATTTATACTTCATCAGAAACTTACTTCCTGGTACATATGGATGCAGATTCTGTGATGGACATTGTCCTCTTGTTGCTTATCTTGGAGTGCAGTGTTCTGTGTTTCAGTAGAAAACATCTATTATTTTGGTAGAACATGCTAGTTTCTGGATGCTACTTGAGATTTTTCTCAATGTGAGGGAATATTCCATACTGTGATTTGTCCTAACCTCTCATCCTCTGCTTCCCTGGCTCAGCTGAGTCTTTGCAGCACTTCCAACAATTTGATTGAGGCTTCTAAGGAGGCCCAGCCATTACTCCTGGCCCTCTCAGAGAGCCAAGTAGTGTTATCAATGGACTGCTCAATAAAAATTGTGATTTTGTTGAATAGTGGGGTTCAAGATCCTGGTGGGGGTGAGGAAGGCAAGTAGCAGAGTAAATAGCAGTAGTAGTGAAGACCCTAGACTTCAAAAGAACAGACAGTGGGCTTACTCGGGGAACTGGTAGGTGGGATTCAATGAAAGGCAACTCTGAAGAATAAATCTGCTGAGGAAGGCTGCCAAGTTTTTCAGAACAACATCCTTCAAGCATGAGAATGGTATGTCCTGGAAAAAATGAACAGACATAACAGGGACTGACCTGGCTGAACAGGGACCTTGTGACTGCACTGCAGTACCAAGGGAACAAACAGGAGGTGGAAGTAGGGACAGGCTACAGAAGAGGATTAAAGAAGTATTGCCCAAACACATAAGGATGACATTCAGGAAAGTCAAAGCACACCTGCAGCTGAGGACAAGAAACAAAGAGCATCAACGACCACTCAAAGACTTTTGTTTCCTTAGCAGTACAGGAATATCAAGGAGACTGTGGACTGTGTGCTGAGTGGGAGAGAATAACTTCCTGTGAGAAAATTAAGGAGTGATTCCTCTTAAAATACACTTTTGGTCACAGGAAAGACAGTAGTGATGAGGAGTTGTCAGCATGGGTTAAACAACAATATTTATGCTTAACCAACCTATTTCTGTGGTGAAATTACTAAATGTGTGAAAGAGGAGAAGGTGTATTTGTCTCTTACCTCACTTCAAGCAAGACTTTCAACAGAAATCTCTCCCAGCACCCTTGTTATCTACTTTGAGTTGTTATGTTTTGGGAGGTGGGTTGTTGGGCAGGTGATAAACAGCTTGGATCATCCAGCCCAGAGTGGTTAACAACTCATGCTCTGCCTGGAAGTAGAGTTCATCAGGGAACTGTGTGTATCCATGCTGCCTGAGACCCTTGAAAAGGATGTGGAGGAGGAGATGGAGTGCACTCATCACATTTATGGATGAGAGACTAGTGGACCAGTCAATGTACTTGAAGGGAAGACTGCCATTCAGAAGAACCTGGGCATCAGCTGGAGCTGATGGGCAAGGAGAGTCTACAGGAGCAGGGCTTGCTCAACTAGGGGAGGGAAAGCTTTGGGGGCCCAACAACAACCATTTCTACCAAGCAGGAGGCTGTGGGGAGATGCCAGTGGGCTTTTCACAGAGGTGGGCAGTGGGCAAAGGCAGGTCTGAGGTGTGAATGGGAACAGAGATGTTCTGACCTGGATGTAAGGGGGGGGGAAAATGTTTCTGGGAGAATAATGAAGCACTAAGTAAGGCTTCCAGGAGAAGCTATGAAGTCTCTTTCCTTGGAGGTTTTCAGGACCTGGCTGTACAAGTCCCTGAACAACCAGGCGTGAATTTGGAGTTGACCATGCTTTGAGCAGGAACTTGGACTAGAAGCCTCCCAAAATCCCTTCAAATCTGAATCATTGTATTAATCAAGACACTCTTTTATATCTTTCCCAAGATGGGATATATGGCTCTCCCAGATTAAAAACTTAGAAATACAGGTTGTGCAACACTGATTAAATAGTGGTCTCAAGAGGCATTCTGTGTTCTTTTCACTGACAGCAGTCAGTGCAACTCAGCACAGACCATGCTGAATCACATTTGGAACTAGTCATGGCAGACATCCTTCATGCACGTGTGTGCTTTTATTTGCTGTACATCTATGCTGAGAAATAGTAGTGTTCTTGTAAAGGGCTTTCCACTTAATAACTCTGTGAGGGGATGCTGGCTATCCATATCCACAGCACTGTTCTGTGATGTGCCCTCCTGGTTGTACGTGTTAATCCCTAGTGCATCAGGAAATGGAGCTGTGAAGCCAATAGCCAACTTTTGAGTTTTCTTTGTTTATCCTTGCATTGGTTAAACTGCATAGTGATAAGCCTCCCTTGATAGTATATTTCTTGGATACCGTTATTGCAAATAATTACGTATTAAATTCACATCTGCTCCTCCTTTTGAAAGTCCTTGGTGGTGCACTTCATGGTGGCCCATTGAACTGCTGCACAGTGTGGGATTTATGTGAGAAATTCTGATCAGAACAAACAGCATCTGGTGCTGGGAGGGAGCACCGAGTGCATCCCAGAGCATCAGTTTGGCAGGAAAATGTTTTTGCTAATTAAAAGTCTAGCAGCAGTTTTTCTGGAGGCTTTTTTTGTTAGTTTCCCCTACCCAACAACAATTATTCTATGTGCATTGAGTCAGAAGTGGTCATTCTTGAAATGTGGCTGTTCTTGTAGGATTTTCTTGCTTCTTTAATTACTAATTCTTTAGAAAGGGATCACTGTTCTGTGTAAACAGAGATACTTAACTCTTCACATCTAGTCACCTAGGCTATTAACTGTTACAAATATAACAATACCTCATGAGGTTCAACAAGGCCAAGTGCAAGGTCCTGCATGTGAGTCAGGGCAATCCCTGGTATCAATATAGGCTGGGGGATGAAGGGATGGAGAGCAGCCCTGCAGAGAAGGACTCTGGATTACTGGTGGCTAAAAAGTTGGATGTGAGCTGGCACTGTGTGTTTGCCACTGAGAAGGCCAACCATATCCTGGGCTGAATCAAAAGCAGTGTGGCCAGAGCAGGTCAAGAGAGGTGATTCTGCCCCTCTACTCTGCTCTTGTGAGACCCCACCTGGAGTACTATGTCCAGTTCTGGAGTCCTGAGCAAAAGAAAGCCAAGGACTTGATGGAGTAGGTCCAGAGAAGGCCTCAAAAACAATCAGAGGACTGGAGCATCTCTCCTGAAGAGAGGCTGAGAAAGTTAGATTTCAGCCTGGAGAAGAGAAGGCTCTAGTGAGACCTTTTTTGTGACCTTTTGGTATTTATACTTTTTCTACAATAGAGATTAGGACAGTCATTTTAGCAGGGCCTGTTGTAACGGGACAAGGGGTAGTGATATTAAACTAAAAGAGAGTGGATTTAGACGGGATATAATGAACTTTTTTTTTTTATCATGAGGGTGGTGAAACACTGGCCCAAGTTGCCCAGAGAGGTGATAGATGCTCCCAACCAGGAAACCTTTAAGGCCATGTTGTATTGGACTTTGAGCAATCTGATCTAGTTGAATATGTCTATGTACTTGGAGCGGGGAGTTGGATTAGATGTCCTTTAAGAATCTCTTCCAAACCTGTTGGAGGGTTGGAAAAACCCTCACTATCAATACAGGCTGGGGAATGAGGTGCTGGAAAGCAGCTCTGCAGAAAGGGACTTGGGGGTGTTGGTGGATGAGAAGCTGAACATGAGCCAGCAGTGTTCAATTGCAGACAAGAAGGCCAATTGCATCCTGGGCTGCATCAAGAGAAGTGTGGCCAGCAGATGGAGGGAAGTGATTCTGCCCCTCTACTCTGCTCTGGTGAGACCTCACCTGGAGTATTGCATCCAGTTCTGGAGCCCTCAACACAGGAAAGACATGGACCTGATGGAGAGGGTCCAGAGGAGGGCAACAAAGATGATCAGAGGGCTGAAACACCTCTCTTATGAGGACAGGCTGAAGGAGCTGGGGTTGTTCAGCCTGGAGAAGAGAAGGCTCCAGGGAGATCTTATAGCCACCTTCCAGTACATGAAGGGGGCCTACAGAAAGGCTGGAGAGGGGCTGTTTACAAGGGCCTGTAGTGAAAAGATGAGGGGTAATGGCTTTAAATTAGAGTAGATTTAGACTAGATATCAGGAAGAAGTTCTTTACCTTGAGGGTGGTGGATCAGTGTAGTAGGCTCCCCAGGGAGGTGGTTGAGGCTCCATCCCTGGAGATGAATATTCCAGGTGAGGTTGGCCAAGGCTCTGAGCAGCCTGGTCTAGTTGAGGGTATCCCTGCTCACTGCAGGGGGGCTGGACTAGATGACCTTTGGAGGTCCCTTCCAGCCATAAACATTCTATGATTCTAACTCAAAGCTCATTGTTGACTGCCTGTATTAACATGTTAAGGGCAATGATATTTAATGGGATTGACAGTGAGGAGCTATCACGAGCCTCATAAGAGAGGACCTTTCTGTGCTCTGCAGTAGAGTTCATCCAATAAAACATTTACTGGTATAATAAATCTTAGCAGTGGCATCAGGTTTTCAAGATTTTTTCACAAGTGAAAGAAGTAGTCTTGGTAATAAGAGTACTTTAGGACTTTGTTGAAAGAAGAAAGACTGAAACCTCTTAACTTATCTTTGTTATTCCCTCAGATTTTATAGGTAAAAGTTACCTTGTCTCTCATTACTGCATTTTTGTTCTGTGCTATCTAAACACTGGGTTTTGCAAGCTTTTTCTGTGTAAACTTTCTCTTTTGCATAGTGAACTTTAATAATGAAGAATTAAATATCTCATGGGGCACCTTGCATTTAGGAATGGAATTATTGCATTTTACCATCTGATATGACCAGGATAGTGCAAATAGTAGAGCTATCAGTGTGTGCTCAGATGTTTACACACCTGATACATGAGGGTGTTAAGAAAGGAGACAATGGAAAGGGAATACCTCATTTTAATTTAAGATGTTCAGTTAACCCCAGTGCAACTGTACATTGTGAAGCAGAGAGGTAAACCATCTTCTCCAAATGGATGGTGCTAAGGTTGCAAGGTAAATTCCTGTTTTACAGGCAACTGGATAAAATACAATGACTAATGTATGGTGTGTAGTCATCTCAAAATAGTACAGGTTGTTGATGTTGTGTGTGACAACAGTCATATACCATGTGTAAAAAAAAATAAAAATTGCTGCTTTATCAACAACAGATGATGGATTAATGGTGAATAATATAGACAATGGAAAATTACAGCTAGTCCTTTTAGAATTTCTAACTGCCGTGTTTGTAATGACATGTATGGTATAAAGGTATACATGTAATAATTCTGAAAGGTTTTTCCTTTTAGCAGCTAGTAGTTTTTTATTATTATTGAAGTATGAGATAAAGTTGTATTAAATGTGAGAATTCTATTAGAAAGATTTCTTCTTTTTTTCCCTAAGGTGACGTGATTTTTAGGTTTATACATACAGTATCTGAGATGAAAGAGAATCCATGGCAGTATATAATGTACCTAAGGCAATACTTTCTAGGAAGTATAGGAAGTATTTTCACTAAAATGATGAATTGGTATAAATGCCCTACATATAAGTATTAATTCACAGGAATTAATAGTTCTTAGTAATGGAGTTGCTGAATAAAGTAATATCTGTGGGGTGTCTGTTAGAGGTGAGGTCATTCAATTCAACTGGGTTTGAGCAGAGGACAGTGAGCCAAATCATGTGTCTGTCTGAGATGCTTTGAAGACACTTTATAATGTCCACGTAGCTGATGTGATTCTCATTTTGCAGAGAAGAATGTCTCCTGTTATTTCACTATGTGAGTGCTTTGGGGATTGTTGCTGAGCTGGGCAGAAAAAAGGAGATCATGCAGATCAAGGCTGTCTCACCTCTTAGCTGAGTAAAAGTCTGATGACTTCTGTACACAGTGTACATCATTCTTACTGCAAAGTGGGCGAGGCACCTGTGGGCTCTGCTTTTACATCTCGCATATACAAAGGGTGGAGGAAGAATAATCCATTAAGGTTTTCAATAGGTTCCTGAAATAGCTGCCAATCTTACCCTTCAGAAGTCATCTTGGGACATTCAGTATTTTCTTTTTTTTCCCTCTATTTTGAAAGTATTTTTTCCTCTTTCTGTTTATCCTAGTAAGTAGGCATTTTAAGATTTGCAATGTACTCCGAAGGCACATGTTATTCAAACTTCAATCTATCACAGCTGTCACTCTAAACCTATTTTATTAAGTGTGTACACATTCTTGGAAGATGTATTTACCAAATGTGGGGTGTATCATGAGAACTTGGTCTTGGTCCAAAAGAAATTAATGGACAATTGCAGTGATTAAAAAAAAAAAAAAGACAGGATTTTTTAGCATATGGGTTTTGTTTCTGGTTAGTTAGCAGTTTCTACTGCAATCAGAAAACAATATGCTGTACAAGAGAAAAAAAAGGTAATACTTTTAATGCTTTTCTTTATTAATCACATAAGTTTATCTCTGAACAAAGCAAGAAAACTAAAACTCTTGGGGTCACAAAAGATGGGAAAATTAGTATTTTAAAAGTGTAAAACAGAGTCTTAACTATCAAGTTCCTTCCTTTCAAGAGAAATAAGAAATAGTGTAGATTAAAAAAAAATTCAGAACAGGTTTTGATGGCCAGTTCGAGGCCCACACTGATAATGTAATATAATACACAGACTTTCTTCTACTTGTAGTCAGAAAGAACCTCTTAGAGCCTCTCTTTGTAATGCCCTTCTGCCCAACTGCATGATCTTGAGCACATCTCACGTTAATTAGGTGCGTTCGGCAGTTTCCTGTTTTGAAAGCTGTGCCTGTTGGTTTCCTGCCTGGGAGAACATCCCCTTCTTTGAGACCTGGATGGGTTACAAATGCCTGAACACCGTGTGGTCTTCTAAGAACTCCTGTTGTTTCTGGTACTGTCTGGTGTTAAGAGACTGTGGAGCCATCCTGTCCAAGTAACAAAACAGAACAAGACGATCTCCTGAAGTGTTGATATCTGACAGTTTGATAGCTTAGCTGTTAGGCTTTGCTGAACTTCAAGTAGTCCCTTGTTAGCTATACCAGCTCCCCATTGTTTGGGACAACACTGGAAAACTGAAAAAGAAATGTCTGTGTTAAGCCTTCCAGGGGGTTCAGGTCTGAGAAGACTTCACTTAATGCAGCCATGGCAAAGCATGACAGGATGGATTTAGGTAGGGATCAGAAGGACATGCCACAGCATGGCATGGGTGTTGCTGGAGCTGGCAAACCTCCTCAGTGTGAGGAGCACTGGAGAGCAGAGTGCTCACAGAGCTTGGCAGTCTTCTCAGCATAGATCTGCCACTGCACTCTGGGAGTAGGGGTAGCAGAGTTGGGGTAATGCTGTGTTTTGAGCTGGTTAAGTCCCTCAGGGTCCAGGCTGGCCTTGTGAAGAGCCAGTGCAGGAAGATAACCACATGTGTTTTCTTGTTTATCTGCAAACTCCACAGGCAGCCACCACTAGCGAAGAGTTAATCGTTTTTATTTTATAGAGTGCCAGGGGTGAACGTCACCACATCATGGGTAAGTGCCAAAGAACAGACGCCCTAACAGTTTGCACTGAAACACTGAGCAACAGCTTTGCAGCTTGAGAGTTTCTTTCTGTCAGCTGTGCTTCATTTCCATGCTCCCCTCTTTGTCGGATTACAATCCAGGCTGAAGATGTGGAACCTGTACCCTGCTGTTACATTGGCAGCCCCTCAAATTTGTCAGTGAGAACATCCCAGGACTTCCAGCAAAATCTGTCGTGCTGTGTGCGCCTTGCCTTTCTCAGAGTGCAGCTGCCAAACAGTTGTAAGTGCCATATGTTCCTGTAAGCAGAGAGGAAGTGTAAAAGCTTAGGTTTGAAGTGTAAGAGCATTACATCTTAAAAGTTAAGTGGTAATCTGCAGCTTTTGTGTCAGATATGTAGTTTGACAAGGTTAGATCAAAGCTCAGCACAATACTTGGAGTCTAAATTTTTCTGGGTTTGGAACAATTTACACTTGTTTTGATGTCCACCTTGTGAATGTCTTAAACTTGTTTTAAAGCTCAGCTCTCTACAGGCAAAGCCTTTTTAGCCTTTAAATCCCACTTACACCTTCAGGGCTTAGAGGATTTGAATAGTATTCATGACACGCTGTACAGTGGTAAATTTAATCTGCTATTGAGATGAAGTAAATTAAGCAATGTAAAATTGTGAAAGTTAATTACTAAAATCCAAAGGAGTTTTTGTTAGTGCAGTCTCAAGTTAGGAGAATTTAACACCCAGTTTAAGTGTAAACTCATCGTTCTAAAACAAAACATGCAGGATTCCAGATAAGGTTGTGCCAATACTTTGTGCAATAGCATTATTGGTTGTTGCAGGGTGCTGGAAAGGAAATCCATGTAATTCCAGTATCATAATTCTGAATAGGTGAAAAATGTTTTGNCCTTCCTTTCAAGAGAAATAAGAAATAGTGTAGATTAAAAAAAAATTCAGAACAGGTTTTGATGGCCAGTTCGAGGCCCACACTGATAATGTAATATAATACACAGACTTTCTTCTACTTGTAGTCAGAAAGAACCTCTTAGAGCCTCTCTTTGTAATGCCCTTCTGCCCAACTGCATGATCTTGAGCACATCTCACGTTAATTAGGTGCGTTCGGCAGTTTCCTGTTTTGAAAGCTGTGCCTGTTGGTTTCCTGCCTGGGAGAACATCCCCTTCTTTGAGACCTGGATGGGTTACAAATGCCTGAACACCGTGTGGTCTTCTAAGAACTCCTGTTGTTTCTGGTACTGTCTGGTGTTAAGAGACTGTGGAGCCATCCTGTCCAAGTAACAAAACAGAACAAGACGATCTCCTGAAGTGTTGATATCTGACAGTTTGATAGCTTAGCTGTTAGGCTTTGCTGAACTTCAAGTAGTCCCTTGTTAGCTATACCAGCTCCCCATTGTTTGGGACAACACTGGAAAACTGAAAAAGAAATGTCTGTGTTAAGCCTTCCAGGGGGTTCAGGTCTGAGAAGACTTCACTTAATGCAGCCATGGCAAAGCATGACAGGATGGATTTAGGTAGGGATCAGAAGGACATGCCACAGCATGGCATGGGTGTTGCTGGAGCTGGCAAACCTCCTCAGTGTGAGGAGCACTGGAGAGCAGAGTGCTCACAGAGCTTGGCAGTCTTCTCAGCATAGATCTGCCACTGCACTCTGGGAGTAGGGGTAGCAGAGTTGGGGTAATGCTGTGTTTTGAGCTGGTTAAGTCCCTCAGGGTCCAGGCTGGCCTTGTGAAGAGCCAGTGCAGGAAGATAACCACATGTGTTTTCTTGTTTATCTGCAAACTCCACAGGCAGCCACCACTAGCGAAGAGTTAATCGTTTTTATTTTATAGAGTGCCAGGGGTGAACGTCACCACATCATGGGTAAGTGCCAAAGAACAGACGCCCTAACAGTTTGCACTGAAACACTGAGCAACAGCTTTGCAGCTTGAGAGTTTCTTTCTGTCAGCTGTGCTTCATTTCCATGCTCCCCTCTTTGTCGGATTACAATCCAGGCTGAAGATGTGGAACCTGTACCCTGCTGTTACATTGGCAGCCCCTCAAATTTGTCAGTGAGAACATCCCAGGACTTCCAGCAAAATCTGTCGTGCTGTGTGCGCCTTGCCTTTCTCAGAGTGCAGCTGCCAAACAGTTGTAAGTGCCATATGTTCCTGTAAGCAGAGAGGAAGTGTAAAAGCTTAGGTTTGAAGTGTAAGAGCATTACATCTTAAAAGTTAAGTGGTAATCTGCAGCTTTTGTGTCAGATATGTAGTTTGACAAGGTTAGATCAAAGCTCAGCACAATACTTGGAGTCTAAATTTTTCTGGGTTTGGAACAATTTACACTTGTTTTGATGTCCACCTTGTGAATGTCTTAAACTTGTTTTAAAGCTCAGCTCTCTACAGGCAAAGCCTTTTTAGCCTTTAAATCCCACTTACACCTTCAGGGCTTAGAGGATTTGAATAGTATTCATGACACGCTGTACAGTGGTAAATTTAATCTGCTATTGAGATGAAGTAAATTAAGCAATGTAAAATTGTGAAAGTTAATTACTAAAATCCAAAGGAGTTTTTGTTAGTGCAGTCTCAAGTTAGGAGAATTTAACACCCAGTTTAAGTGTAAACTCATCGTTCTAAAACAAAACATGCAGGATTCCAGATAAGGTTGTGCCAATACTTTGTGCAATAGCATTATTGGTTGTTGCAGGGTGCTGGAAAGGAAATCCATGTAATTCCAGTATCATAATTCTGAATAGGTGAAAAATGTTTTGATGGAGTTGAACTTAATAGTTCTGAAGTGAGGATCACGTAGGCTTTCTGCTTTCTCATATTTGCTCAAGCTTAACCAAATGTGAAGCTCTTTTGCCTTTATTGACCTATTTATCCTTAATTGTCCATCCAAGGGTAACATGGCCTACTTCAGCCATCTGTAGTTAAGTCTAAATGAGTCCTCAAAGTTATTTTTCTTCAAACAGTCCTTCTAAAAGCAGCTCTGTGTGACCTGAAGAGATTACAAAGTTGGGGTTTTTTTTCATTTAGAAGATTAAAAGTCTTCCTTAAAACCTCTGTAGTTAATTTCACACACTAAAAGGGGGTCTGTTAAGCAATTTTAGTGATTATTTCTGTACCTGCAGAAACGCATTAAAGCCTTTCTGATTTTAATCTGTGGTGTTCATTGGTGGGATAAAGCTTGCTAAATTACTATAAGACAAAGCTGATATGGGTACCATGGAAAGGAAGTCCGTGCATGTGGTACAAGCAGATGTCCAGGCTCAGGCAGATGATGATGCTTGGACACTTTAAGTCTTATTTTTAACACTGGCTACATTCCCTCAGCTTCCTCTCAACAGCACAAGCTTTTTGGAGCAGAAAGAATGTCAGCATATATGATGGATTATAGCCAGCATTACTATACTCCAATCAGTCATGTTTATTTAAAGGAGGAATTGGCCTAAAAGTCAGGTAGGACCCAGAGTACCATAGGAGATAAGAGCTATAGGGACTAGTCAAGGAAGATATTGATGCCCATGTCTCTGAAGCTGAGTGAGGATGGAAAAAAAAATCATAGAGTGTTATGGGTTGGAAGGGACTGGTAAAGGTCATCTAGTCCAACTCCTGTACAGTGAGCAGGGACATCTTCAACTAGATCAGGTTGCTCAGAGCCTCATTCAACCTGATCATGAGTTTCCAGGGATGGGGCAACTTGGGCTAATGTTTCACCACCCTCATTGTAAAAAGAAAATAGTTCCTTATATCTAGTCTGAACCTCCCATCTTTTAGTTCAAAACTCTTTGTCCTGTCACAACAGGCCCTGCTGTGACTTTTTATGCTATATCAATTGGCATAAATCAAAAATAAATAAGGTCTTTATCAGTGTTGCTTATTTGGCTNCAGTGCAGGAAGATAACCACATGTGTTTTCTTGTTTATCTGCAAACTCCACAGGCAGCCACCACTAGCGAAGAGTTAATCGTTTTTATTTTATAGAGTGCCAGGGGTGAACGTCACCACATCATGGGTAAGTGCCAAAGAACAGACGCCCTAACAGTTTGCACTGAAACACTGAGCAACAGCTTTGCAGCTTGAGAGTTTCTTTCTGTCAGCTGTGCTTCATTTCCATGCTCCCCTCTTTGTCGGATTACAATCCAGGCTGAAGATGTGGAACCTGTACCCTGCTGTTACATTGGCAGCCCCTCAAATTTGTCAGTGAGAACATCCCAGGACTTCCAGCAAAATCTGTCGTGCTGTGTGCGCCTTGCCTTTCTCAGAGTGCAGCTGCCAAACAGTTGTAAGTGCCATATGTTCCTGTAAGCAGAGAGGAAGTGTAAAAGCTTAGGTTTGAAGTGTAAGAGCATTACATCTTAAAAGTTAAGTGGTAATCTGCAGCTTTTGTGTCAGATATGTAGTTTGACAAGGTTAGATCAAAGCTCAGCACAATACTTGGAGTCTAAATTTTTCTGGGTTTGGAACAATTTACACTTGTTTTGATGTCCACCTTGTGAATGTCTTAAACTTGTTTTAAAGCTCAGCTCTCTACAGGCAAAGCCTTTTTAGCCTTTAAATCCCACTTACACCTTCAGGGCTTAGAGGATTTGAATAGTATTCATGACACGCTGTACAGTGGTAAATTTAATCTGCTATTGAGATGAAGTAAATTAAGCAATGTAAAATTGTGAAAGTTAATTACTAAAANAGGTGGCAGCTTGTTTTCATATGGACTGGCATGAAGTTTGTTCTCCGTCTGATACTTAATTGTCCATCCATCCGGAACATGCCCTTCTTCAGCCATCTGTAGTTAAGTCTAAATGAGTCCTCAAAGTTATTTTTCTTCAAACAGTCCTTCTAAAAGCAGCTCTGTGTGACCTGAAGAGATTACAAAGTTGGGGTTTTTTTTCATTTAGAAGATTAAAAGTCTTCCTTAAAACCTCTGTAGTTAATTTCACACACTAAAAGGGGGTCTGTTAAGCAATTTTAGTGATTATTTCTGTACCTGCAGAAACGCATTAAAGCCTTTCTGATTTTAATCTGTGGTGTTCATTGGTGGGATAAAGCTTGCTAAATTACTATAAGACAAAGCTGATATGGGTACCATGGAAAGGAAGTCCGTGCATGTGGTACAAGCAGATGTCCAGGCTCAGGCAGATGATGATGCTTGGACACTTTAAGTCTTATTTTTAACACTGGCTACATTCCCTCAGCTTCCTCTCAACAGCACAAGCTTTTTGGAGCAGAAAGAATGTCAGCATATATGATGGATTATAGCCAGCATTACTATACTCCAATCAGTCATGTTTATTTAAAGGAGGAATTGGCCTAAAAGTCAGGTAGGACCCAGAGTACCATAGGAGATAAGAGCTATAGGGACTAGTCAAGGAAGATATTGATGCCCATGTCTCTGAAGCTGAGTGAGGATGGAAAAAAAAATCATAGAGTGTTATGGGTTGGAAGGGACTGGTAAAGGTCATCTAGTCCAACTCCTGTACAGTGAGCAGGGACATCTTCAACTAGATCAGGTTGCTCAGAGCCTCATTCAACCTGATCATGAGTTTCCAGGGATGGGGCAACTTGGGCTAATGTTTCACCACCCTCATTGTAAAAAGAAAATAGTTCCTTATATCTAGTCTGAACCTCCCATCTTTTAGTTCAAAACTCTTTGTCCTGTCACAACAGGCCCTGCTGTGACTTTTTATGCTATATCAATTGGCATAAATCAAAAATAAATAAGGTCTTTATCAGTGTTGCTTATTTGGCTGAGGAACACAAGCAGTGCTTGAGACAGAAGTGTTTCATGTAACATGTTTGGATTCCTATCCCACAATTCCAAGGCACTGCAGCTGTGCAAGATAAAGACTTCTGGGACCAGGGCTTGAGTGCAGATCTCCTGGTTGTCTGTGAGTTGTCACTTGTCTCATTGGCATTACATCTCCAGTAGTAGCCCATGTTCCTTGTTGGTTCTTGATTAGTGAGCAGATGCAGTGAGCTTTTGCTGTCAACAATCCTGCAGTGATTGGGGGATTTTCAGATTGGGGTAGGGCTGCGTGTAACCACACATGGTATTCTGGGCTACAGCTGTGCAGTTTGGATGAGACCCCTTAGACAAAGCTCTTCAAAGTTGCTTTCATTATTCTGATTCCTGTTTATGTGGCCTTTAAGATCTCCTGTCACTAACAGAACACCATGTGTAATTATCTTGCCTATGCATATAAAGTTTCAAAAGGCATGTTCATGGTGGTTTTCTTCCCAGCTATATGACTCTGCTCATCTATTCTGCCTCATGGGCAAATTATAATCACCTGCCTGTCATGGTTTTTATTTGACATCTCACAACCCAACACTCATCTGAAGTCTTCATTGCTTACTTTCAGTGAGATCCTAAAATCAGTTTTCTGTATCTGATGATTCCACAATCCTATGAAGACAGGAATACAGTATGAGTGCTTTCAGACACTAATAAAAGCTGAGACTAAAAGTAAACATAATAGGAAAGGGAAGAGATAAGGTTTTCATAAGTGATACTTTGCAGAGTTAACTGCAAGGTGGGGAAGGAGAGGGGAAAAAAAGGTGCATAATGGAGGGAAAGAAATGCATCAAACTTATCTAAACCTTGTCTAATTATGAAACTTCAACAGGTTCAGCTCCAACACATAGGCTCAGATTTTATTTCCTGTGCAGCTTCGTCTGTTCCTCTGAAGGGAAGGCAGTAACTGAGAAAACTAAAGAAAAAGTCCAAAACCTATGTTTTGAATGGGCATTAAAAATCCATCTATGCACAGAATCCCAGTGTAGAATGATAACAAATACTATGCACATTCTTGTATTCACAGTGATTTAGGTGGTTGGATGGGAATTTTGTGGATTTTGGAGGGCATGGGGGAAGAGCAGGTTTGGTTGTTATTTTTTCCAAAATCAGATTTTAAATGTAAGAATCATTTAGAAATGGTGCCTCTGCTTACAGGTTATGACTCTACTTTGGAATGTCACAACATCAGCTGTGTTGGGTGAAATGCAGCTGTTGCTGCCAGGAGCTTAATATATAATGATTTTTACTTGGCATTCACTGACTTTGGTCAGACCACTAGAGGCTGCACTTGTATAGTAGCACTTCTGACTGTCATTTTAAATTTCTTTTGATGGAATTCCTTCTTTCCTGTATTTCTTCACTAACAATGGTCAGCCTTAGTTTGAGTTGAGTAGTTTTTTTCCTTTTGCAGTTAAAAAGTCTATTGAGCTGACTATGAGAGGGCCCAATAATCAAATATAACAAATTCTTCTAGATCAGTAGCCTTTTGTTGAAGCCCAGTACAGATAATCACTAGTTTAAAGACAGTAAGGCCTAGGTGACAAGCTTTGTCCTCGATTCTGGAGAACTGATACAGTGAGATAGATGCAGTGCAGTGACTTCCCCTCCTCCTTTAACTTCAGCACCTCAGGAGGTTTGAGATGAGCCTGTTTCTTGAGCCTATGCTCTATGGATGGTTTCCCAAGGAGATCAGAAGCAATGGACATGTCCTCTCAGCTGCAGTTCCTGTGCTAGCTGACTGCAGTGTTTTCAGCTGAAGAGATACATGTTACAAAGGCTAAAGACAAAACCATATTGCCAATTCCATCCAAAATGACACAGAAGTTAATCACTGCATTCCCATTTTTGTCCTGTGTGCAGTGCCATGTGCCAAGAGCAGACCACACTCATAATTTCTAGTTTTCCTCGTAAATGCTGCTTGGGTAAGAAGTGATACCTGAGTGGTTAGGCACCTCAACCAAAAGTGATTCTTGCAGTAGTCTGAACTGAGATGTCAGACCCACAATTTGAATTGGAGCTGAAATGTCATGCCAGCTTGCTTTAGAGGCTCAGGAAGTCTGCCAGGTAGCCAAAGGGTTTCATCTGGATGTTTATAAATGTTTTCTTCATAAATGTTACTCTTGTTAGGAACAATTCTGTTCTCAGATGTGTGCAGAACTTGGCACCAAACTGCCATTTTCTGTCAAACCAATTAAATGTCAGAACAGTATCATGCAATTGTATATTCAGGGAATATGTTTTCATTCTATTATCTTGGCAGATTTTTTCTTTGTCACTCATATTTCACTACCAATGCAAGCCTCACATTTTCTGTCATAGCAAATTTTATATTTTCTATTTTTAACTTAGAGCAAGTGTAGTTAGTGGGAAGGTATTAAGGGTCCAGCTTTCAGAACACTTCCAGCTTGTCTTAGGTGTGTAATCACTTCATGATTTGTACATCTATGTGGCAAATTTGGTATATCTTTTAAAACATTGGTGTTAAGGAGTTTTATAACTTTTTTTTTTCCCAGGCTATTCTTTAATTGAATGTTTTAAAATACTAATTTAAGTGTAAGTTTCTAGAAAATTCATGAGTAAGACCTGAAATAGCAGCAGCAATACAAAGCAGTATTCAGCTTAGATACGATGTTAACACCTAAAGGATTACTTAGCAATAGAAAGTAGACATTTCATTGTCCATTACAGAGCTCAAATAATGTCTGTTTTTAGGTCTTTTTCAGTTCCTATTACCTCTACAATTTAATCAGCAGCTTTTACAGTGAGGCTGGGTATTGTGGACTATAAAAGCCAGTGATATCTTTTTGAACCAGAGTTATGGGAAGTGTTGTATATCCTCTTATTTCCACCATTTACTCAAGAAAGCACAAGCCCACTTTCTTCTCCATAGAGATTGTGGATTCCAGTGTTGTGAAGGCCTTGATCCTTAGTCTCACTTTGGATAGTAAGAAAGAAGCTGT
Source organism: Ceyx cyanopectus (assembly GCA_013401355.1). Lineage (NCBI taxonomy): Eukaryota > Metazoa > Chordata > Aves > Coraciiformes > Alcedinidae > Ceyx > Ceyx cyanopectus. The sequence continues at coordinate 56,249 of VYZU01070003.1, forward strand.
CATAAGATTAAAATACTTGAAGACCGTGTTCTTCACCATATTATCTGACAGTCTTCTAGAACATATAAAGGCCACTAAGGAGGTGATTCTTTTCTTTCATTCATTGTTATGGCATTAGTGTTTTGTTGTTGTGGGGTTTTTTGTTTGTTTTTTTAATGTGTGAAACACAATTGAGAGAGTTCTTATCTCCCACTCATTCCTCAAGAAGTCATTCCTGACAGGCAGCAGAAGAGATGGAGACTTTGAAATGTCTCAGGTTAAAATTGTCTCCGTTGAAATGCCTTAGAAAATGTAGAATGCCAAGGTTCTCTTGGGAAACAATAACCCTGCTGGTTCGTGTCTTGTTTTCAATAGACTTGTTCCTAAGCAAAGTAACACAGTTCTTGATTGCCTTAGCTTGTTTGCTGCTGAGTGAATATAGGATGACTTCTGACTCCAAAGAGTGATTGGTGCTAGAAGTGTTTTTATCATGGGTGCGTGATGGTAAACTTGATGATCAAAGTGTTCATAACCCTGTGCTGGAGATGCTGGAGTGTCTCCTTGTATATGCCGAACCTTTTTGAGCTCCAGCTTGTGTTTTTCTGCAATGGTTACAAGAATCTATCTCTTAAAACTTAATATTTTAATTTATTTTTTTTTATGTTTAAAGAGCTAGTCCACACAACCCCTGTGGCATGCCTAGCATAAACCTAACTGCTGTATGGACAGAATGGGCAATACCTATCCTAAGATGATCTGCCACAGTGCCTTGAATATTTGCCTTTTTATAGTAGTATGACCAGTAATGGGCCAATACAACAGTCCTTCCTACATGGGCCTATATGTTGCATGCCAAAAGAAGAGCAGTCTGAAACCCCACATCTCTTCAAGCAGTGTGTATCACTGATGCACACTGATGGTCAGGGATGAGCTACAGAGGGTAAGCTTTAAGAATGGGAGGTACCTGGGATCTGAAGACAGCTTAGTTGCTTATAATGCAGATTGTTGCAAGCATTGCTTCGTTGCTCTGCTCAAAGCAATAAATCTTCAATTAATGTGACTAAAGTCCTGCTATCAAAACAGCTGTTCAGCCATTGAGAGCAAGGATTTCTAGTTATTTTGTATGTAGACAGAGGTAGTCAAGGTAGGGAACAGTTCTGAGTGTGATACAAAGCTACTGTCTCATAATGAGGCTTTAAAACTGAAATTAACTTTTATTAACTGTAATTATTTAACTTAAAATGCTGCACAGCATTTTAAACATGCAAAAGTTCGATATTATCCAGTTTCTGGGATGAACCTGAAGATTTGCTGTGGTTTTTTGCACTAGAGCAGTGTACACAAGCAGCTTTCACACAGAGGAGCAGAAGCAGTAAGAGTGTATTTGTGTAGCAGTTGACACCACCCATACTTTGGAGAAATGCAAGGATCTCTCAGATGATGACTATGTAATTGCTTCCACACCCCCCAGAGGGAAGTTTCCTTCTTCCTATGTGCTGCAGGCTTTCCCACCCTTTCCCCCAGGTGCATGAGCTCACAAGCCTTGCAAACAAGAGGGAGATGTCCCCATAATCTAAAGCTGAGGAGTCACTAAGTGGAAAATTCAGTTCTTGCTCTACACAGAGAAGTCAGTGCTTGTTGGGCAGCCACTTCAACCTCACTGTGTCACCTTCTCCAAATGGTGTTACACAGGCTTCCCAAGATGGAAGGAGGGGACTCAGCAGGATGTCTACCCTCTGCTTCATTTTCTCCTGTCCATTGTGGCCCCTGCTCCCCTTCCCCTGTTTTCTACCTTTGTGACCTGGCCTTCATGAGTTTGCTGGACATAATTCCTGCAGACCAAGCATCATTTCTCTGCCTTTCTAAAAATGTTCTGTTCTTTGTGCTGATGAATAAACAGAAGAACGGAGCTTATCTCATGATGTATTTTGTGTGTGTGTGTTAGGAGGGAAACAAAGGAAGGAAATACTGAATCTGAATTACAAGCTTATATAAATTATGTTTCAGAAAGTACACCGGATACAAGTTAATGCATTAAAGAAAGCAGAGGTTGTAAGGGAAATGTCAGTTAAGAGGCAGGTGCTTCTGCTAAAGCTGTCTGCTGTTTGTCACTGTAAAAATTGTTCTCCAGTCATTTACAATTCTGCCCAATTTTTTTTCCATTTGTGAGGTCTCACCTGAGGCTTTGGTTTAAAGCACAATAGCTGAGTTATTCCCAAGAAGCCAGAGAACAGTGCCTGAAACAGCCTTTTGTTTGAGAAGCTCAAGTGTCTCCATCCTTTGGAGACTTGGACTTGACACTTAGCAGAATAATGGCCTCTGTGTCAAGGAGATACCTTGAGAACAATCTGGCTAAATCACAGACGCTCAGTATCTATTGCACCTGTCGACAAAAATGTCTTTCTTCATCTTGGGGCTGAGCGTGAGCTCTTTGGTTGTAGAATGAGGTGCTCCTGAGCCAGGTCTGCCACCAGGGCTGAGAGCAAAAAGACTGTCTCATGGGGTGTGAGAGCCTCCTGTTGACAAGCAGGCAGTGCAGGCAAACTGCCCAGTGCTACAGCCAGGGGAACTGTCCACCCAAGAGAAGATACCAAAAGACTGTAGGCTAAGGGAGGCTTAGGTTGGAGGATGGAGAGTGTGATATTCAGGAAGAGCTGGAGTGCAAACCAATTTGGTCTTTGTCCTTACAATATAAAATAGATACAAAATTAATCTCTGAGACTTTCTGGACTGTTCTTGAGACAAGGCAGCAAGGAATGAGAATGTTTGAAGGGTTGAATGGGAGAGACAAATGTGGGTGGTGGTGATAGGTTTATGAGAGAGTGATGCAAAGGCATGAGAAGACCTTGGCTAAGCTGATGAGTACAGTGCAAGTGGAGCAAGGCAGGGGGTGAAACTTAATGGGCAGGACAGGCTGTGTCCACCAGAGCATGATTCTGCTGAGATAGAGCAGAAGCCAAAATGCAAGTGGCAGGGAAGGAAGCAGTGTTGAGATAGAATGTAATAAATACAGCTGAGGGAAAGCAGGACAGCTGGCACTCCTGGTTAAAGCAGTAGCCAAAGGAAAGTTTAATACCTGCTTGTTACCAAAGCACCACTCATCCTAGGCCCTAAAAGAGAGCGAGGGGGTCTTGCAAGCTGTCTCCTAACTACATGTGCAGGTGTGTGTGGCAGCAGAGAGGTCAGCAGAGCAAGGGTGCTCGGGCAAACAGACTCCTTTCCAATATTTACTTTTCTTGAATACGTGACTTTGTTGTCTTCATAATGTTCTCAGCTTTGTTGTACACAATGTCTTAGCTTTGGTTTGTTGTTTCCTGTCTATGACTTGCTGGAGCTGGAGCCCAGATTCCACAGCCAGCCCTTTGCACCAACACACTGTTGTCAAGATAACAAATATTTTTCTCACCGTGATTGGTTCAGAACAGAGCATTTAGGGTTTGTGTTTTTAAGCAATCTATATTAATAGAGCACTAACGCTCTGAAGTGAGGTGCTCAAGACTTTGCTACTGGGTCTCTTCTAGTCAGCAGTGGGGAATCCTGGCTCTTATGTCTGAGCCTGGAAGGGGGCTTCATTCTGAATCATGCAGCCACCTGACTTACTTGATCCCTCGATTTGATCCAGTGGAAAAAGAAGGCTGGGTAAAGACATCTTTTGGGCTACCTCAGAGGTGTGCTTTCCTTTGTCAACTCTCCCATTAAGTTTAAGCCTGTTCTGTTTTTTTTCTAGGAGAATGGTATTAAGCTTTGTTTATTGGTAGGTTTTAAGGAAGATGATTGACTGTGGAGCTGCCATCTAGATGTTCACTAGGATTCCAGCTGAGCCTCTCTTTGCCTGTGCTCCTGGAAAGGTTATTGATCCTCTGTCGGAGGCTTGAATTTTATTCCTGTTATGCAGAAATGTCAATAGTTTCTTGAAATATGAGATGCTGTATTCATGTACTCTCTGGGTTCTCAGACTATGCTTCCACTGAGGGATTATGCAGCAATTTCAGGACTCCTAGGAACTTCTACTGAGCAGGTGAAATATCTCTTTAAGAGTCTTAATACTCTCCAAAATCCACACAAAAAACAGCTGTGGTAACAGTTGTAGGACCTTTCTGACTTCATTCATCCACATTTAGTCTGTGTGACCCCAGGAGTTTGGTTTGCTACCTGATTGTTGTGGTACATGATTTCTGTTAGCATATTACTTTGTTCAAGGGTTAAAATGGTGGGAACTTTAAAAGGGGAACAGGAAGATGTTAAAAACAACCTGGATCTCTCTCTTCTCACCCTTCAAATAAAGAAAGAGAAGGAAGAGGGGAAGCTTTTGTAAATCATGATAATTTACTGTAGTGCGAAGAATATTGCTAATAGAAAGCCCTGTTTGTCTCAAGTGTTATTCAGGGTTACAAGGCAAGTACTCAGATGTTGTTTATCAGGATTTTCCCAACCCAGAGGCAAGAGTTAAGTAATATGCACTGAACGTGGGCAGTGAGGAATCATTTCTAATATTCTCCTATTTTAAAGTGACTGGTTAGCTTCTTTTGAAAGAATGTGTTCTTTCTTGTATATCTTATGATTATTCATGTTTCCCCCTAACTATTTAGTCTGCAAATTTGAGAGATGCTGCAGTTTGTAAAAGAGAGAGGATAGATTGTGAGTCGTGTTAAAGTTTGTGATGTGAAGAACAGCTTAAGATGACCCATATGGATACCCGTGTTCTTCATCCTCCTTAACATCCTCTTATTCTACCAACATAATCTTATAAAGCAAAGCTGGCATTTTCATGATTCAGCAATTCTGAATAAGGGCTCCTGATATTGTGTTCTGTCGATTTTTTTTTTTTATTGTCTTTTAAGGTGTGACAACAAATGGATGCAGATTTTTGTCTATATACCACACGGTGCAGACAGCAGACCTCGCATCAAATGCTGATCTGCACTGAAAACGATAGCACCTATATTAAAAATGACCAGATCTCTGAGAAAATGCCAATCCGAGCCCGTCTGCCTTGTATTTGCCTGTCATTTCCATTTTGATTACGATTGGCTGGCAAGGGCTGCTGCTGGCATTGCACAATTGGCTNACTTAGTTTACGAGATGCTGGAATTGGATTTATTCTTGTCATAGATCGTAGACAGGACAAATGGACCTCCGTGAAAGCTTCCATACTGCGGATAGCAGTGAGTACTCTTCTAATTCAANTTAGCTGAGGAATTACAAAACAGGAGCAGATCCCTCGGCCGGGGCTGGGCGGCAGCACACGCACATGCAGCCGAGCGCCGGCGAAGGAGGAAGGTCACCCGTGCGCCAGGATTGGAGCGGGATCTCTCCCCCAGATGTTGCCATTCCAGAGAAGCTCATCTGATCTCATTTTGCTTGTCCATGACTTGGAGCGTTTAAAGGCCCTCGGGGTTTTATATTGCAGTGACTGTGCAAATACACCTGGGAACAAGTTTGCAAGCTGGAGGCAGATGAGAATTTCAGATGTACGGAGCAGTACCGTGGAATGAGCAGAAGGATCTGCGTTCTTAAGGAGTTTTAGGTAACAGTGAGAGGAAGATAATTCAGACGGATGCTTAAGTGCAGATGCAGAAGGAAAACAACTTTGTTTTGATCCTGAAATTATACTGAGAACAGCATGGAGGAGGGATTATATCAGCACCAAAACAATGGAGACTTGAAGGGTTTCATTTTTCTCTGAAGTTATGTCTGTACAAGAAATGTAAAAACTATCTTTTGTGAGAAGAAAGAATTCATTAGTTGAATATGTTTTGATACCCTGTGGAACATACTGGGGACTGCTGCATCTTTACAATGGTTTATAGTACATGTTTATAGTATATATTTAAGATCTTTAGATGAAGGTTCTGCACAAAAAGGACAAACTATTTTTATTTAAAAAACANTCTTCTAATTCAACTCCTCAGTAACATTTTATGTGTCAAACCTTCCTCTTGCGAGCAGAAAAATAGCAAATCTTTTATTTCTTCAACAAAGCATTAGCCCAGAGATGATGCAAAAAAGTATCCAGTAGTTCTTTTCTGTCCCAGCTGACTGAGCATTGTGCCTGTGATTTCTTTTCATGCAGTTTGCAGCTCAGGACTTCTTCCTGAGCAGGCACTGGGCGATGGTGGGTGATGTGGGGGACACTCAGCTCTCCCAGGGGGAGCCAGTGGTTACATGGACAGCTCACCTGTCCCAGAGAACTTTGGGTCTGCCTTTCACTGTTCAAGTGAGCTTCCTTCTTAGGAAGAGCTGAGAGTCCCAATTTAGCTTACAACTTGTGAAAGGAATATGGGTGTATAAGATAGTCTTGTGTTTGAATTAAAGCAAGGGTTGCTTATAAGCAGGAAAATGTGACATGCCTACTGTGATCTATCAACAGCACATGCTATTAAATCCAGTATCCTCTTTATTTATTTTATTTTTTTATATGAAAACTAAGCATATTGGAGGCTTTTTTACACAAATAGAAAAATTCTCAGGGAACACTTTGAGTTGCAGTGCTGTTGATGATGGGTAGTTTTTCTTTTTTTCTTCCTTTTCTCATTCTTTTGTGAGCTTTATTTAAAAGCAAAATGTTTCCTGGCTAAAGTCTAAACTGTTAGAGGCATAGTCTTTTTTATACTTGTTTCTTTTATTGGACTGACTCAGCTTTGGTTTTGTATTGTGTCTGTGGATGTATGTGGTGGTCCTCTTGAGATTTATCATCCCCCAACGCTTGAAAATTTTTACTTCCTATTCAAAAAAAAAATACAGTGAAAATGCATTGTTTGCTGTTGTCAACTATTTGTTTGCTGTATTTGCCGTAATTGAACTCTAAATACATTTCTGCTGTGTATTCCTTAAAAAAAAAACAACCAACAAAACAAAATCAACATACCAAGCCAGATATACAAGATATGTATCTCATACCAAAGTAAAAAGAATTTCTTTGGGTTCTGTTGATGGACAAGCTTTCTTTTTTTTTTTCTTTTTTTTTTTTAATTACTTTTATTTTTTTAATGGCTCAAAGGTAACTGGAGGTTTATCTTCCACTTGTTTGGTTTTTCTAACAGCTGGAGCTATCTTTTGATGGTGATGAAACATCTCAGTGTAATTTTGAACTGTATGTCTGAAAAGCTGGTATCTAGTAGTTCTGATAGCTAAAGCTTATTTCTGTGTGTGATGATACGAGCCTCACATTATTGGAGAAGAAAGTTTTGGTTGTTGTCTGACTTGTAGTTCCTGCAGTGTCCTCCCTGACATCTTTCCTGATTTTTCTTGTAATTTTCCTGGAGGTGTTGACTCTCTTGATTTGTGAAATCACGAGGTAGCAGTACAGGGTGCTGTGGCTGGACCACTGCCCAACAGAAATTTTCTGGCTGGAGCATCTGCCCATCACTAATATCTTGACAGACGTACAAAATATATTGGAAAGCATGGAGCAGCTGCTAGCTAGGAATTCATACCAACATGTATATTTTTTATGATGATGGTTTTATGTTATTTTCAAGACTCTTCGCAGGCAAATGTTCTGTTTCTACTAATGGGTGTTGGAAGTATATTTTGAAACAAAACTAAAAAAGGATTTTGGTTTCAGCCTGAAATGAATATGAAAAAATCTTATATTATGAAAATTTTCTAGGCATTATTAGTAGTAGTAGTAGTAGTTGTTGTTGTTGTTGTTAGGGTTCATTTTCATTCCTGGGACAGAAAAAGAGCAATGATGAGCTGAATCTGCATTTCATGCCAATACTTTAAGGTTACTATAGACAAAGGAGGCTGTGAAGACAAGGGAAACCTATCTTTGCATGCAGAGTGGAAGGGCAGTGGCTGCTCTGTTCACCCAGGATGACTGTGGCTGAAGCACGTGCAGCCACAGCAGAACTGAAACCAAAGCCAGAGGCACTGGGCTGAAAGATGGCCCCCCTTTTCCTGGGATGCAACACGAGCACGTGCCAAGGCAGGGAGGCTTTGCTATTGCTCTACTGTACTTGACAAAGCTGCAAAGGGCAAGCAGCCCAGGAGGTTGTCCTTAGCTAGTGCAAGAATGCAGACTCTGTGGCTTAACAGACACTGCAAACAAAATTATTCTTATTTTTATTTTTTTTCCTTTGATTTAACTGATTGGAAGTTATTGACCTAGTGCTAGTAGTCAAGAACAGCATGCTTTGGAGGGTGATCTGAGATACATGGGATGGATAACCTGGAGACATTGTTGACTAGATAGAAAGCATAGCTTTTAGTTGTCTGTAAGTTGGACAGAATTCATCCCTAACTGTTGATTCTCTAGGAAGAATCTGACCTGCTGGGCTAGGCAGGGTAAGAGATGGACTTCTGGACCCCATGCCAAAAGCCAAGCTGTATGTTGTTAAGTGTAAACTCTTGGCAGCAAATGTCATGTCATTCTCCTAGACAGGTTGTAGAAAATGTAAAGGTGTTAAAAGAAAAATATCAGAATTAGCCATTGCACATTGTTCACTCTTATTACATTGGTGTTTGAAGATACAAAAATTCTTAAGATTTTTTTCCCTGTCAGTTGCTGAGATTCCTCTAGATTGGTACTAGAATGTCCTGCTTTCAGTTAAGCACAACAGACATGCAAGACCTTGCTGAGCTTTTTACCCTCTGTGGCTGAGCAAGTCCATTCAGGCATGGTCCCTGAATGAGGGTGCAAGGCATAGCAGTCACATAGCTTGGTAAAGTGTCTCTGTATTGTCCCAGATGAAGGTGAGTGAAAAATGAGTTAAAAATGAGTCTATTTTTTTTCCTCTTTATCTCTTATCTCCTAGTGAACAATATCCATTGTTGCAGGAGCAAGGCACATTGCTACTCAATGTGTTCTGGGGTTTCGCACCACTCTGTTCATAGTTCCAGTGTGTTTTCTTAGAAAAAAAAAAAAAAAAGACAAATTTTAAAAAGCCTATGACTTGACATTGTCTCTTTTGTTCACTGACCATTGTCTCGTTCTTGAGGGAAAAGCTGAAGTGTGAACTCAGCCTTTTAGACAAAAACAAAACTGCACTCAACATTATTAAAAGTTCTACCGTAGCATCCACCAACCTTATATTGAAAGTCTAGAGAAAATAAACTTTCCTAAACTTGGTATTTAAGGAATAACATAGGTGTGGGCAACAGTTCTTGAGGAAGCAGTTGGTCTGGAGGTTGTAGCTCAGGTGATAGCAAGAAGTTTTATCCAGCTATGAGATTTTGCAGCCCTTTCTAAATATGAGAGGAGTTGGTTTTTATCCAGCCTCCTGGAGAAACATGCATGGTGACTTGTCACACTTGACTAAGGACACAACACATGCATCTTTCATGCCTTTTGTCTTGTACTGCATTGTCCAGAGCACTGTTTTTCTTAGCTCTTCATAAATCAAAATGCAGCTTTCACTGGAACAGAGGCTTGGCCCATTATTTGCTTTGAAGAACAGATCCAAGACCTTTAGCTGGCAGAGAAAACCAAAAGCCAATGGAGAGCCTGAAGTGCTAATACCAGTCTAAACCTTGCAGGAGCCAGGCAGTCCCATTTTTGTGCCATCTGGAGTCTTATCATTGGCTTTTGAGCAACAGGGAATTACAGTAATCCAACCTTGAGTTCTTTGGCCTTGTTTGTAAAGAGATGTTGAGTTTCTTGGGGAGCTGTTGATGGAGAAGAGATGCATTTAGTAAGTGATGCTCCATGAAAGACTATTTTATGTTATGGATAGGTATCTCCTGCTAGCACAGTTTCTAGGGAGTTATTTGTGTCATGTCCTGAAAACTAATGACACTTAACAATTTGTATGGGTTAAGTGTGAAAAACCTGCTCTTCTTTCAGCACCTAGTCACATTTCTTATTTTTGCTTGGGTTCAACATACCACCAAAACCTTGGCTGTATGATAAAGCCAGAACAGTAATTGTACTAATTTTCTGGATATTAATTTTGTGGCATTATTCCAGTAAACAAGATAAAAAAGAGTATTTTGAGGTTCTGTCCAATTTTGTCTTAGTCCTTTGAATGTTTTGAGAATGTTACACATCCAGGCAATTTTGAATTTATCCTTGTATGGTCAGCCATTGTTACTTTTCATTACATGGGTTTTTTTAATACATAAAGAAGTGAGTCACTTTGACTCTGAAAACAGGATCATATCATCACAAACAATTAAACCCAGTTCTGGTGCAAAACACCTCAATGTTTTTAAAACTGGATTTCAAACTGGTCTTTTTATTATTTTTTTTTCATTCAAGATTCTTTCTTGAGAAGAGATGCCTGTGTAAGAGACCTCATTCCAGCCAGGAATAAACTGCCCTGGAAAAAAAAAAAAAAGACCTAAACCAAACAACAGTATTCCTCTATGTCCAGAGATATTTTGGAAAGAAGCACAGAAGGGAAAACACCACCACAGAGTTTGGTAATGTGGGTATATTGAAACTTCATCATATGAAAAATAGTGTTGTTCCAAGTGTTTTGAGAGAACTACTAAAGCAGTCAAGACTAGCTCTTCAATGGCTCATATGGTTCAGATATTTCTGAAAGCTGGCTGTTGATTTGGGAGGTGTAAGAAAAGGGTCTTTAGGTTCACTATTTATCAGAACAGTTTTCCTTTGCTGTGTAGGAGTCAAAAAGACTTCTGAGCACTGGAGCATCTGAGTGAATTGCTCGTGGGATGGAAGAGCAGACTGCAACTTTGAGTACATCTCTGTCTAAAAGGCATACATACCCCTCCACAGAATTCTTTTGTACAATAAATAAGCCCTAGAAAGAAACCTGAGATATGAAAACTCCAAAGTGTTGGTTTTCTTTTCCAAAAGCTCTCCTTTGGGTATTCACTGTTGAAAGCTTAGTGACTGGCTTCTGCTTGTAGACCCTGGCCTCCTGACCTCTGCCTGACTGTTGCAGGTATAATTGTTGAGTGACTTACATAGCTCCTTGTTGGCATTCACAGAGCAAGACCATGTTACACAATGGAAGCCAAGTATAGGAAGAATCTCAGTAGCTGTTTTCAGGGAAACTCTGTCCATGCTTCCCTGCAAATAAGCTGTCACCACCACTTACTGAGCACCAGGAGGGGGTTGTTGGGTTGTTTCCTGTTCAGCTTTTGTGTCTCCTTACCAGCCATTCAGCATCATGTTATCTTCATAGGATGGTCAGCCTCTCCTCACCTCCCCCCTATTAGCAGCTGCTTAACTTCAGAGTCAGTACTGGTGCTACAGACATACTCCCTGTCATTAATTTTCTGTGAAGAAAAGTGAGAATTCAGATTATGTGCAACTAAATTTAATATTTTGCCCCAAACCCAGCACGTTCCATCTTTGTAAGATTCCCTCTTTCCCGAAGCCTGGAGCATGCAGTGGAAACCTCCCTGTAGAGGGCCTGGAAACAGACAGGTCATCTGCTCTGAGCATTTAACTGCTTTCCTGGAGGATTTAAAGTAAGCTCCTCTTTTGTCCAGTGAAGGTTCTTCCAGTGTTCTGGGTTTGAGGCACTCATTGCACATCAAAGATCTCTGTACCACTCTAACTCCCTAAGCTATGTGGAAAGCTTTGATTTAAGGGTTGTGCTGTACATAATTCCTGACTTGGTCAGATTTGTTTCAAAGCTGAGATAACTGCATGCACAGCTACATATTTTTCCAGCATCTTTGGAATTGGCACTGCCCTGACTGGATGGGGAAGAGAATCACAGACTCACAGAATGTTAGGGATTGGAAGGGACCTAGAAGATCATCTAGTCCAACACCCCTGCCAGAGAAGGAGATAAGCAGATAGAAAACTAATCCCACAACTGTCNATCATTGGCTTTTGAGCAACAGGGAATTACAGTAATCCAACCTTGAGTTCTTTGGCCTTGTTTGTAAAGAGATGTTGAGTTTCTTGGGGAGCTGTTGATGGAGAAGAGATGCATTTAGTAAGTGATGCTCCATGAAAGACTATTTTATGTTATGGATAGGTATCTCCTGCTAGCACAGTTTCTAGGGAGTTATTTGTGTCATGTCCTGAAAACTAATGACACTTAACAATTTGTATGGGTTAAGTGTGAAAAACCTGCTCTTCTTTCAGCACCTAGTCACATTTCTTATTTTTGCTTGGGTTCAACATACCACCAAAACCTTGGCTGTATGATAAAGCCAGAACAGTAATTGTACTAATTTTCTGGATATTAATTTTGTGGCATTATTCCAGTAAACAAGATAAAAAAGAGTATTTTGAGGTTCTGTCCAATTTTGTCTTAGTCCTTTGAATGTTTTGAGAATGTTACACATCCAGGCAATTTTGAATTTATCCTTGTATGGTCAGCCATTGTTACTTTTCATTACATGGGTTTTTTTAATACATAAAGAAGTGAGTCACTTTGACTCTGAAAACAGGATCATATCATCACAAACAATTAAACCCAGTTCTGGTGCAAAACACCTCAATGTTTTTAAAACTGGATTTCAAACTGGTCTTTTTATTATTTTTTTTTCATTCAAGATTCTTTCTTGAGAAGAGATGCCTGTGTAAGAGACCTCATTCCAGCCAGGAATAAACTGCCCTGGCAAAAAAAAAAAAAGACCTAAACCAAACAACAGTATTCCTCTATGTCCAGAGATATTTTGGAAAGAAGCACAGAAGGGAAAACACCACCACAGAGTTTGGTAATGTGGGTATATTGAAACTTCATCATATGAAAAATAGTGTTGTTCCAAGTGTTTTGAGAGAACTACTAAAGCAGTCAAGACTAGCTCTTCAATGGCTCATATGGTTCAGATATTTCTGAAAGCTGGCTGTTGATTTGGGAGGTGTAAGAAAAGGGTCTTTAGGTTCACTATTTATCAGAACAGTTTTCCTTTGCTGTGTAGGAGTCAAAAAGACTTCTGAGCACTGGAGCATCTGAGTGAATTGCTCGTGGGATGGAAGAGCAGACTGCAACTTTGAGTACATCTCTGTCTAAAAGGCATACATACCCCTCCACAGAATTCTTTTGTACAATAAATAAGCCCTAGAAAGAAACCTGAGATATGAAAACTCCAAAGTGTTGGTTTTCTTTTCCAAAAGCTCTCCTTTGGGTATTCACTGTTGAAAGCTTAGTGACTGGCTTCTGCTTGTAGACCCTGGCCTCCTGACCTCTGCCTGACTGTTGCAGGTATAATTGTTGAGTGACTTACATAGCTCCTTGTTGGCATTCACAGAGCAAGACCATGTTACACAATGGAAGCCAAGTATAGGAAGAATCTCAGTAGCTGTTTTCAGGGAAACTCTGTCCATGCTTCCCTGCAAATAAGCTGTCACCACCACTTACTGAGCACCAGGAGGGGGTTGTTGGGTTGTTTCCTGTTCAGCTTTTGTGTCTCCTTACCAGCCATTCAGCATCATGTTATCTTCATAGGATGGTCAGCCTCTCCTCACCTCCCCCCTATTAGCAGCTGCTTAACTTCAGAGTCAGTACTGGTGCTACAGACATACTCCCTGTCATTAATTTTCTGTGAAGAAAAGTGAGAATTCAGATTATGTGCAACTAAATTTAATATTTTGCCCCAAACCCAGCACGTTCCATCTTTGTAAGATTCCCTCTTTCCCGAAGCCTGGAGCATGCAGTGGAAACCTCCCTGTAGAGGGCCTGGAAACAGACAGGTCATCTGCTCTGAGCATTTAACTGCTTTCCTGGAGGATTTAAAGTAAGCTCCTCTTTTGTCCAGTGAAGGTTCTTCCAGTGTTCTGGGTTTGAGGCACTCATTGCACATCAAAGATCTCTGTACCACTCTAACTCCCTAAGCTATGTGGAAAGCTTTGATTTAAGGGTTGTGCTGTACATAATTCCTGACTTGGTCAGATTTGTTTCAAAGCTGAGATAACTGCATGCACAGCTACATATTTTTCCAGCATCTTTGGAATTGGCACTGCCCTGACTGGATGGGGAAGAGAATCACAGACTCACAGAATGTTAGGGATTGGAAGGGACCTAGAAGATCATCTAGTCCAACACCCCTGCCAGAGAAGGAGATAAGCAGATAGAAAACTAATCCCACAACTGTCATGAAATGTCAAATAAGTGCCAGTGCTGGTGCAGGGGAGATGAAGGAATAGATGGGCTGGGCTTGAGTAGAATAGGGGCTACCCTAATTTTCATACAGGATACCAGAAACATTACTCTGGTCTCTTGTATAGGTGTTAAATGAGATGATGTTGGGGAAGCAGTTAATATTAATTAATCTAGTTAGAAAAGATACTTTTGAAAAAAACAAACAAACCACTTTTCAAGCACTCAAATTCTTCTTCAAGTTACAGTGATGTTCATTGACTTCACTAGAACAGTCCTTCAGGGCACTTTATTTTATGGCACTGTGACAAGCACATGAATATGTATTTTTGTGTTCACATTTGGCCCAGCATTATTTGAGAAGTCATTGTTTTCTCTGCCCGCTTAGCGTACAATGGCTTCAAACAAACATGCTGCTGGACCGGGACACAGATTTGGTTTGTTTTGTTCTCTCATGTGCAGGGTGAAGTTGACTGGTTGATGATGAAGTTCACACACATCTAAGGAGTGACTCTTGCATCATATCATTGTCTCTGCAAGTCACTGGGGCTTTAGGAAAAAACAAAAGTTAGGAAAATAGTAATATTTGGGCAGTGCAGATATAAGCTCAGATAAAGTGGAATAGCTGGCACCAGTCCAACATTTTTTACTGTCGCAATCATTACTTCTCGTTGTTCCACAAAGATCAATTTGCAGATTTGACTCCACAACAAGCAGACAAGGCATCATTTTTATAAGACTTGTGGTTTTTTTTAAAAACAAAGAAAACCAGAGGAGAAGCACAGGAGACAGACTAGTGGAAAAGAACAGTACTGTAGACAAAGTTAAAGTAATGTAGTAGAGCTTTTGTTGAGAGAGGGGGGATAAACTGGCAAGCCTTGAATGGGAGTTAAAGTCATACAGGAATTAAGGACTTCAGCTGTACCATTTGGGGCAGACACAGAGATGGAGAATAATTGTAATGTCTATTCTCTGATTTCTTTGAACCAAACACTAATTTGGTCATGCAATTAAGCTCTGTAGTTCATAAGAGCTAATATACTTTTTCAGGGGAAAAAAAATGACTATTGCATTGCATTTGGCTGTTACTGTTTGCTTCAGTTATAGCCTAAATTTCTTAGAATCACAGAGTAACAACTTGAGTTAGAAGGAACCTTCAAAGATCATCTGTCCCAATCTTTCCTGGGGAAAGGGAGCTTCAATGAGATTCTCTAGCACCCTGTCTGATTTCATCTTGAAAACTATCAGTGATGAGGGCTCTACCACAT
>VYZU01070005.1:0-17136 GCA_013401355.1 Ceyx cyanopectus
TGGTTCTCACTTTTTTTTTTTCCAATAATTAACAAAATGGGATGAGAATATTCTTAGAATTTACACTTCTGAAGAAATTGCTTAGGAGAACAGCTCCATTTTTTTAGATTTTATTTTTATCTGGGGTTGTTTTCCCCCCTAAAAAGACTTCCAATATAATCTGTGCAAAAATTGCCAATGAATCCTGAGTGTTAGGTAGCTCAGGGACATATTTAGGTGTCTGTGAAACTGAGACCTTTGAGTTTCTCAATGCTGGGACTCCCAAAACTAATCTCAGTGCAACTTAGACTTCATCCCTGATTTCTTAGGGGTCCTTCTGTGAGCTGCAGAGAAGCAGCAGAAGATGCTGCAAAATGCCACGTTGGAGCAGGCAAAATAATCCCACAGCCAGGGGAAGGGCAGCCCAAAAGCAGCAGAAAATCTCAGCCCAAGGAAAAGCTGCAGCTTGTCTTCAGTGTGCTAAGCCCAGATCTAAACACTGATCCCTCCTCTTGCTTTGTCTAATTGCTTTGCCTTTCTGCTTTGCTTTCCTGTTTGGAAAGTGGGGGCAATAAGAATAATATTTATCTTCTTCAGGAGATGGGTTTTTTTTTCAGTAATGAATGTAAAGCAATAGAATGCTATTATTAGACAGTGGGGGGGGGGAGGAAAGGGCACTTGGAAGAACTAAGGTTAAAAAAAAGAAGTTTGGGAATGAGAAGCTTGAGATCACTCAAAAAAGAAGTGGGGGAATGAGAATCAAAGTGAATGGAGGGTGAAGAAGGTCTAAGAAAAGCACAGAGAAACAGGGAAGGGACATTTGCCAAAGAGAGAAAGGGAGGCAAAAATATTGAGAATAAACCAGGAAAAGAGGAAAAGATAAAATGTAAAGTGATGCTGAGTTCATGGAAAAAAGGAAAAGATAAAAAGTTAAAGTGATGCTGAGTTCATGGAAAAAAAGGAAAAGAGAAAAAGTTAAAGTGATGCTGAGTTCATGGCACAGGGACCACTACCTGCTCAGGCTGTGGGTGAAATCTTGCCCCTGGTAAAGTAAAAGGTAATGTGTTAATTACCTCCAAAGGGCTTAGGATTTTGCCTCCTGAAATTGGGACTTCTCCTAGGAAAACTGGCTGCCCAAATAAACAAAATTAATGTAGGCACTCAATAAGGAAAGTTAAGGATTTGAATATGCATGAAAAAATACCCACCTCAGCAACAGCATAAGGAGCATAATAAATAAAAATTGACTACAAAGCTCAAAATTGGTCTTGATAGGAAAGTATTATTATTTTTAAATTAAAATAATTTACATAATAGCATATATTTAGGCAGAATGCTATAAAAATACATAAGACAAGTTCCCTGCCCTGGAGGGATTTCATTCTTAATATGACATGACAAACAAATGCAAGGCAAATTAAAACAGGTAGAAGAGTGAAAACAGAAGGACCAAGGTATTTAAAAATGGAAAAAAAAAATTATAGGTGGCAGTAAAAAAGCAGAATAACAAGTGGAATTTAGGAACCATGTGGAGTTGCAAGCAAAATCATTTGCTTGTGCAAAATTGTTCAGAAACCTCCTGAAACCTCCTCACTTTACACACATTTTAAATTTTATTTACACTTTTGTCACTTGAACTATATTATTGTTAAGAAATGTAAAATTTTACCAACCCTTAGAGGTTTATAAAATATTTCAGGATGACCTCTTTTAGTTCCCTCCTGGCAAAGTCAGTTTTCTTGAAAAGTTCTTTGAGAGCTTTCAATGATCTTCAGCTAAATAAATATCAAATCCTGAGCTGTGGCTTTCTGTGTAGGTACCAAGTAATTGGATGTGATTTTAAATTCCTTTTTTCTTTCTGTTGAGCACTGAATTATTTCAGAGGCCAGTGGATGAATTAAAGAAAACAGAAACACAATCCTTTGCTAGAAAAATGTCAAGATAGGTCTCCTGTCAGCTGTCCATTGAGGTCACTAGTTACTGTATTTGATGGTGATTAATGTTAGTTAAGGACTTCTTAAAATGTCTTAATTTTCTTTTAAGTATTTCTTAAAATTCTTTTCCTTTCCAGCCCAAACTATTTTATGAGTCTATGATGCTGTGATTCTAAACAGCTTAATCATGACATACATGATAGAAAAGGAATGTGGAAGGTTGCCAGGTCCTTGGATCCTAGAAAAATTTCCCCAAACTTAAAGCTCTGTGATGTGGATTTAGACCAGGAGAGAGCACAAGCTGAAAATTCAGATGAAATATATATTTTAATTTAAGGACTGGCTGAACCCATGGAGGGATAATACCATTATATACTAGTAAGGCATTGTAATAAAATACCTTCAATTAATTCAACCTGTAGACTAAGTGGTTAGTGATGGATAATATGTTTTTATAAAAGTGAAACTTTCAGTATTATTAAATTAAAGTTTTATTCCTGTCATATAATATTAGGTGCTCTATGAAATATTAGCTCCAATATCATCAAGCACTGGCTTCATATTCATCTTACACACAGCATTCTTTACAAGTCAATGCAGATTAAAACAATTTCACTACATGGTCATGCTTCATGGCACTTTTGTTGTTGTTTTCAGTGCCTCAGGATCCTTCCCTTGCACTAAATTATCTGAAACTTTGAACCTCACCTTGTCTGCTACTGGAGTCTTGGTGATGATATTAGGATTTCAGTAGACAGCACTCTAGAACTGAAGGTTAGAAGTAATGTTCCACTAGTCCCAATGTATCCTTCCTTGTACTATCCCAAATTCAGTCTCCCTCATCTTCTCATGTTTGTCAATCTGATTGCTGTGCTTGCAACACCCTTCTTATTCATAGAATCATAGAAACATAGATATTAGGGGTTGGAAGGGACCTAGAAGATCATCTAGTCCAACTCCCCTGCCTGAGCAGGATCACCCAGACCAATTATTCCCTTGTGCTTTAGAATTATCAATAGCTAAGCAGTACTGACATGAAAATAAAGAATGGCAAAGTTAGGATTGCAGAGCTATAATTAAGCAAACAATATTTTGTTGCATACCCTGCAAGCAAGGTAGCCATGGGCAGAAGATCATGGTCTGTGGTCCTAAGTGCTCTTATATACTTATCAGTACATGCAGCCTTTATTTAAGCTTAATTGATGCCATAACTCTGCAGCTGTAACATTGATTATCCTGGGCTGCAGCAAGAGAAGTGTGGGCAGCAGCTGGAGAGAGGGGATTCTGCCCCTCTGCTCTGCTCTGCTCACACCTCCCCTGGAGCACTGCAGCCAGCTCTGGAGCCCTCAGCACAGGAGAGACATGGAGCTGCTGGAGCAGGGCCAGAGGAGGCCACAGAGATGCTCAGAGGCTGGAACAGCTCTGCTCTGGGGACAGGCTGAAGGAGCTGGGCTTGTTCAGCCTGGAGAAGAGAAGGCTCTGGGGAGACCTTAGAGCACCTGCCAGNCGTTCTGTGATTCTATGACAGTTTCCTTGGTTTTCAGCCTCCCAAAAGTCTGCTCTGTCCTAGCACAGGCATCTGCTTCTGAGAGGAAGCTTTCTTTTTTCATTTTACTACTGTCTCAGAGAACAACTTTTGAGTTTGTTTTCTAATTAGACACTCCCAAAGATCAAGAATTAGAGAGCTTGCTTCATCTTTAAACAGCTGGGTTCCCAGCTGGGTTTGTGTAATGACTTCACTAATTTCCTTTCTTTTAATGTGCTTGTTTTCTGTTGGTGAGATGCATTGTTTGGAGTCAGAGTTCCTCTGCAAACAGTGCTGCTTCCTCTGTTTTACTTATCCTGCAGTTGATTCCATAGCTCTGATTTATGAGCTAACCTATTTTATCCAACTCTGCTTTATGACAAACTGGAATGGTTTTTAGGCTTTCTGGTTTTTCAGCTGCTCTTTAGTTTTCAGAGACTTAAAAAAAAAAAAATCTTCTTCCAAGATATCATTACATATATATAATAAAATATCTTCAGGCTAATTCACTGAAGGGAATGAGGGAATTTTAACACCCTCATTAGGAGATTTCTGTATGTGGCTTTGTTAGCTTACACAGTTGTTGTTCACAAGTCCTAATTCTGATTAAGAGGATTTTGATGGAGTTTAGGCTTGAGAAAACACACTTTAGGATTTAAACTTTTGGAAAAAGTAGCACTCTAAAATCATAATATTTTCAGATTGTCATTAAAATTTCACTTTTCATGAAATTGTATTTTCTGTTATGAGACACCCACTGCACTTTGTGACAGGATGCATTACATATTTTGGTATTTATAAAACAGAAGTGATGATGCCTTCAGTTTGCAATGATAAACTTTTATGAGTATATGTGTGAATTTATTATTTTAATTTTTCTTTGCAGAAGACTACCAAGGCAGAAAAACCTTCTGAAAAGAAGCTTTGATTTTCCTTTCTGCAGCACAGGTGTCTACAGCCTGAATATTACCTTGCAGAGTTCTGAGCTCTGTTTTATTTTTTTTAACTATGTCAATTACTTTTCTTGTTTCACAGAAAGGGAGACTTCAAGACAACAAAACCAATGCTTTGCTAAATAATAACAAAACTCTACTGGTTTTTATTTGCAGTTTTTTTCCTTGGTACTATTTTTATTTTGCTCCTTCTTTTCCCTCTTATATCATACAACAGGATTCAGGTAATTACATGTCTTTTCCTTTAAAGGAATTTGTATACTTTGGTCTCCAGGAGATATTTATCTTTTTCCCTGAACTCAAAGAACACAATCAGTGGAAAAGAAGTTTAAGTTTTAAGAAGAAGTTTAAGTTTTAAACTTAAACTGCCCTTCATCTGCCCTTGTGCCTTTTCTTGCTTGTTCCCCTGTATGCCAACAGTCTGCTTGCAATTTAGATTTGATGCAGGTAGATTTTTACCTGAAGAAATTATTTGTGACTGGACACAAGGCAAAGCTGGGGAAAGTCCCAAGACAAATAAAAATCCCTGTCATCCTTTTGTGGAACGAGCACAAAGGCCAGATTTTGAATTGCCTTAATTTAAATTCTGTGGACCATGGGCCTGCTGAATCTCATGTGTCACTCTGGAAACTTGACTGATTTCTCACAGCTACTATTTATATAAAAACTCTATTGTAAAGTTTTTAGAGATCCCTCATGGCAATACATTCTGCCACTGTATAAAATAAGTTTATCTGGAGATTATCAAAAACTCAAGAGTGAAATCATAGAGCTCCTTAATGTACTGTGCAGGCAACTTTATTAAGTATAGAAACATTTTTTTCTTCCACACCACATGAATTGTGTTTCTAAGTACTTGGAGTGGTATATAATAATAGTTGCTACTGTAAAAAAGACAGAATTCTTCTGTGAGCTACTAATGTTCTATTTATAATTTCTTCTTGTCTAAAATACACAGCAGTAATTATGTTTATTCTCAGAAACCAAATGTTCTCATTTCAGGGTGGGGCTCTTTTGTTTCTCTGCAAGAAAAACTACAGCCTGTAAAGTAATAATGCAATGTAAGGCCAGAAGGCACAAACATTTCTTCACACAATCACATTCTGTTTTCAGGTGCCTGCTTTATGGACTAGCCATGCTGTGAACTGCTTCAGTCTGCCTCATTCTGCTCAGAGACAGTATGGATCTGCATGGATTTATTAGCTCATGCACAAATGCAAATAAAAGAGCAAAATAGCTTTCATTTGGAAGAGAGGTGAAACAAGCTCTAGAAATTTCAGTTGGCCTACACTGGCCAGAAAAGCTGTTTTGGCACTGTGTTCCCAAATTAGAGGTAGAGAGGAATCATAGAATGTTTAGGGCTGGAAGGGACCTCCAAAGGGCATCTAGTGCAGCCCCCTGCAGGGAGCAGGGACACCCTCAACTAGCCCAGGCTGCTCAGAGCCTTGGCCAACCTCCCCTGCAATAGCTCCAGGGATGGGGCCTCAACCACCTCCCTGGGGAGCCTGTGCCACTGAGCCACCACCCTCAAGGGAAACAACTTCTTCCTGAGATCCAGTCTCAATCTCCTCTGCTCTCATTTCAACCCATTCCCCCTCGTCCTTTCACTGCAGGCCCTTGGAAACAGCCCCTCTGCAGCCTTCCTGCAGCCCCTTCAGGCACTGGCAGGTGCTCTAAGGTCTCCCCAGAGCCTTCTCTTCTCCAGGCTGAACAAGCCCAGCTCCTTCAGCCTGTCCCCACAGCAGAGCTGTTCCAGCCTCTGAGCATCTCTGTGGCCTCCTCTGGCCCTGCTCCAGCAGCTCCATGTCTCTCCTGTGCTGAGGGCTCCAGAGCTGGCTGCAGTGCTCCAGGGGAGGTGTGAGCAGAGCAGAGTAGAGGGGCAGAATCACCTCTCTCAAGCAATGCACTGCTCAAAGTTCATTAATGCTGATGAGAGACTATCTGGTTATGTTTGCACTGATAAATTATGAGAAGAATAGAAAAAGTGCTGAAGCACTGCTCCCACTTCATTCAAACTGCTCCCAGTTCATTCACACTGCTCCCAGTTCATTCACACTCTTTAATTTCTAATTTATTCCCTGGATTTGCTTCTAGGATTTCAGCTTGATTTTTTTTTGCTGGCTGCTGTACAAGGGATTCCAGTTTCATCTTCTACAAGTGTCCCTGTGTCACTCCTGGGAAAGTGGCTAAAATACTGTGCTGATAGCAGGAGAGTCAGTAAACCAGCCTGTGGGACTCTGTCCCTAGGGAAAGAACATGTGGATCAGAGATGATATTCTGAAAAAGATCAGGTATGATGTTGTATATTAGATTTTGAGTTTGTAAATTAAATTATGTCTGAAAAAGGAAGGAATGCCTTAGGAGACTTACCAAGGCAGTCCCTAATTTCCAGGTGTCCTTTGGCTTTAAAAGCAATCTGGCTGATAATGGGATCAGACCTGCCAAGTTTCACACTTTGTTGCTGTTTATGGAATGCATTTGTATGATTTTTTTTTCCTCTCTCCCTCATTCCATTTGTTTTTTTGCTGTCCAACAACAAAATGTATTTGTACAATCACTAGACATCAGTGTATTGTTTCAGATGCATCTCTCCATAGTTACCTTTTACAGTATCTTCCTCAGCTTGGATTCTTTTCTCAATCAACTTCTGCATTTCAAAGCAGCACATCTTTATTTTTCAGCACAAGAGATCTCAGCAGCTTGCTGATTAGGTAAACATTTAAGCAGATATTCCTCTCACATATCTTTGGCCATCTAAAAATTAGGTATCTATCATGGGGTATCTCTTAACTGTCTAAAAGTCAGATAGTCTAAGCCAGTTACCCCTATAAACAACAGAGATGGTTGCAAAGAGTAATTCATTCAAATCATTTTACCTTAAGAAGCTTCAAATAAGATCCAAAAAGAGATGAATATCTGCATCTACAAGTGGCATCTGATTTTTTCACACCAAGAAGAAACCAAAGCCTTGAAAAGTTTAATTGCATAGGCCTCATGATACTGTTAAGTACAAGCCTCACAAACAGAGTAAGCCCAAAGGACCTCAGAGCTGGAGCAGTATTCAGAATTCCCTGATCCTCTGTATGATGTTCTGGATTGAAGATGACTATTTCTCTTTAATTCATTTTACCTAGCTAAAAATTAGCTCAAGATTAGCTTTATTTATATTATTATTATTATTATTATTATTATTATTATTATTTTCTGCCTTTAGTCTAAGATCTGTCTCAAATGCCATTCTGAGCTGATATTAATTTATATAATGCACCTAGAATACTTTTATGCTTCCAGGAGGTAGAACTAACCCCAAAATTGCACCTACATCCTTCATTTTCTATCTTTGCCTTTACCCCATGATCTGTCCTATGTATGGCATGTTGTATATATTGAATAAATTACAGCTGGTCACAATGCAGTGTGTCACTGTAGGAAGTTCAGCCTTAACTCTTCCATCCTTTATCCCACAGCATGAAAAAATAACTGGATTAGGTCTCCCTTGTCCTGGTCAGGTGCTGAGCTCTTCTCCCTTTGTTCTTTTTCAGTGCTAAAACAAACTCCAAGCAGTACTTATATTTTTTACCTGTGTATTTATTTCAGTTTTATGAAAATGCTTAAAAGAATCTGTATCACTACTTATCTTAAAGATATCATATTAACAGGATTTTTTTTGCCTTTCCAGGAACTTCTGCTCAAAGCTCAAGTTCCATTAGCACAGCCCAGACTAGAAAATGTGGCTTCCCAACTTCAAATCCTCTGCCATTTTTACCTTGCCAGGACATCTGCTCCATTAAAGAGTTAGCCCAGAGCTGCACAGTGGTTTTGAAATGAGCCAGAACCAGAACCTTTTCACTGAAGTTCCCAGAACTAACCTCTCTCTCCAGGATTTTGCTGTTAACAGTGCAAATCTGGAAGTTAATTTCACATTGAATCTGTTTTAAAGGAAAAAAAAAAAGATTTTCTTGTGGTTTCCTAACAAAGAGTTGAGTGGAAACTCTGCAGAATGCAGCCACGTAGTGCCTTTGAACACATGCCTGATGTTAGAGCACAGAGGCTGCAACATTTTTCACTGTTGTATGTTAAATCATGCATTCAGTTGTTTCCATTTATACTGCATCAAAGCAGTTGAAATCCAATTGAAAAGTTTCTTTAGACAGCTATTGTGCAGGAACATGATGTCAATATTAATAAAGGCTGAATTTCCCCTTGGCTCACTTCTTACAGATAAGCTTTTCAATAATACACTGCTTGCACCAAAGGTCTGATGGGACTGGGAATAGTAAAAAACACTAATAAAAGAATGTTGAATGTTTTTATATTAAATTTCCCCACAGGCAAACTGAAAAGCCTACTTAGAGTAGGCCAATCAACATGGCACTTATTAAATGTAACAAGAGTCCTGTTACAACAGATCTTTAAAGCCTCTAAATAGGAATTAGAAAATAAAGACAAAAGACAATTACAGATGTATTTCTAGATGGAAGCCCTGGACACCTCACCTAATACTTTCCTAACGTGACACTGTGTTTGATCTTCAAAAAGACTCCATTTTTATCAGCCTACAGCTATATTTTTATTATTGCTATTTACTGTAGTGAAGGATTTTATCCTTTCCACTTCCAGTCTTTTAAAGTGCACTTAAAATTGTTGAAAATAAATAAAGTGCACTTTTTATTTGAGAAAAAAATACTGTAATTATTTAGAAAGAAGCAAAGTCAGTCGATAGGGTATAATATGTTAACTTTGAGTTGAATAATGTAAGGAAAATGGAAATATCTGAGTAGCAGTGACCAGTTAGGCCAATTAGAAAAAAACACTTGTGTCTTCTAATCATAACATGGACAACTGAGCACCTAAAAACCATTTCAGTGTGAGCACTATATCTGTTTCACAAAGGCTCATCTCTTACACCTGAATTTAAGCAATAATTTCACCCTGTCAAGGTAGTGACAAATATATTAAATCTGTCTGTCTTCTGAGATCACAAACCCCAATCTGAGATTTTGCCTTGGGCACAGCAATATGAAATAAACTAAATTGTTAAGCAAAGGGTTTCTTTTCCACAGATGGAAAGAAAAAGGAAAAAAGTTATTGTAGTTTGTAAACAACTGAATTAAATTAATCTATTTTTATGAAAGTGGGACTGTTTCTGTAACAGCATTGGCATTTCTGGTAATTGCTATGTATTAATTTGGCAGAAAGACACAGGTTTTACTAAATAAAATGCAAACAATAAAGCTTTAGTGTAATCCACACTAACATTAAGTATTTTGTTTGAAGCTCTAAGCAAGCCACCAGGCAATGGTTATCAAAGTCTGTTCTGTGCACTCAGTAGTTTTTAAAGTTTGTCCCATGAAGATTTAAATGTCATTCAGAAATGCTGACAGCAGGCTAAATATGTTCCCATCACATCTGATGAGCATGCACTGAACTCCATTGGGATCCTTCAGGTGATTTCCTATTCATATTGGATTACATGTTAAATAAACAACTGCTGTATTTGTCACAAGAAGTTACACATTTATTAACAGGACAAGAGTTAGTATCTGCTGAGTGTTGTAAAATATTACCCAGCCTGTGGTATACTTTGAAACCATAACAGGAGAGATTTCTGTCTTCTGTGACCCACAATACTAAAATATATAAAATAACATCTTCCATTTAGGAATAAATTCTGAAACAGCCAGGATTAGGTGTTCTTAACACTTGATAAATATTTGAGTTACTGTTTCAATATCAGTATTTTATTGTTTGAGTAAGATACATATTTAATTAAAAGTTTATTTAAGCAAAAGTTGAAAAAAAAATCTACCAGTTATTGTTGGGGTTTTGCTGTAGGTTTGCAGAAGTGATTTTAATTGTATGATCTTTGTAATGCTGCTGGAGATATAAATATTTCCAATAGCCATATTACAGGAAAAATTTGTTTTTCATATACAAACTGCAGAATGAATGTTATTGATACCAACAGATATCAGAAAATGCTTCAAAGTGATATCTAGAAAATATATTCACCAAGCAGCAACAGAATGAGCAAGAGGACATTCTATTTGAGATGAATATTTGAAACTAATTAATATTTGATAGAATAGCTCATCTGTATCTTCTATGGAGTAATCATAAATTCATTTTCTCAAGTTGAAAGATAAAGAGACTGGTAAAACAAGTTATGGATTTCAATGGGTGATATTTCCTAAAGAAAGGGCAGTAAAATGTTGGTTAAACCAAGAGGTCTGAAGAGCTGCATGATGGAAACAGAGGATACTGGGTGTAACTGCAGGAAGGGTGATCAATTGGCAAAGGATGAGTTTGACCTACTGACATGAATAATTATTTTAAGAGGGGTTTTAAGAAAATGCAGGGAGTAAAAAACACAGTAAAGCAAAAAAAAAGTTCTAAAAAATTCCTAAGTGATCAAGAATTAGAAATCAAGAAACAAAAAAATCAGATTGAATAATACACTGTAAAGTTATAAAAAAATTAAAAAAAAAACCAAACAGAAGTCTTCAAAACCAGAAATTACAATACAGAAAGGAAGATGTAACCTGCTTAGGTGTCATTAACTAAATGAATACCTTGGTTTTTAATAGGGATATTGTAGCTAACTGTAGTGGCAAAAGCCAGAGGAATAAGAAGAATGATGTTATAAATTCAAAATTCTAATAACCAAGATGGGAACAGAACACCTGAGTCTTATTGCCCTCAGACTGCAGGTCTGTTTTCTCTCTGGCAAGACTGAAATGCAGGATCACAGGTTCTCTCAGTCCACCAGCAGTACAGCTGGAAATCACAAATACAATGCACCAAGGGAGGAAGGCAGGGGAATATCTATCAAGACAACTTTAAGTCCATTTGTAGCTACTTTCTTCTATGGAATACCTTCAATTCAGAGTAGATAGAAAATAAACTGACCTAAACAAGTTTTCATTTGAGTCATGTTAATTGTACTTGAGTTTTTTGAAAAAACAAAAGGTATATATTNATTGGCAAAGGATGAGTTTGACCTACTGACATGAATAATTATTTTAAGAGGGGTTTTAAGAAAATGCAGGGAGTAAAAAACACAGTAAAGCAAAAAAAAAGTTCTAAAAAATTCCTAAGTGATCAAGAATTAGAAATCAAGAAACAAAAAAATCAGATTGAATAATACACTGTAAAGTTATAAAAAAATTAAAAAAAAAACCAAACAGAAGTCTTCAAAACCAGAAATTACAATACAGAAAGGAAGATGTAACCTGGTTAGGTGTCATTAACTAAATGAATACCTTGGTTTTTAATAGGGATATTGTAGCTAACTGTAGTGGCAAAAGCCAGAGGAATAAGAAGAATGATGTTATAAATTCAAAATTCTAATAACCAAGATGGGAACAGAACACCTGAGTCTTATTGCCCTCAGACTGCAGGTCTGTTTTCTCTCTGGCAAGACTGAAATGCAGGATCACAGGTTCTCTCAGTCCACCAGCAGTACAGCTGGAAATCACAAATACAATGCACCAAGGGAGGAAGGCAGGGGAATATCTATCAAGACAACTTTAAGTCCATTTGTAGCTACTTTCTTCTATGGAATACCTTCAATTCAGAGTAGATAGAAAATAAACTGACCTAAACAAGTTTTCATTTGAGTCATGTTAATTGTACTTGAGTTTTTTGAAAAAACAAAAGGTATATATTAATTATTAGCCAGTTTCAACAAGTACACTATAACCTACCTTTCTTGTGCCAGTTCATGCTCTCACTTCACATTTTGGCAGTGGCATCTGAGCAGAGTCAAGGTTGTTAAACAATCCATTGAACATTTGTTTCTCACTTGACACTGACATCCCAGGAGGAGGGAAGTTGTCCAACAAAGTGTTGTATGTAAATAAGATGCAGGATATCTGTTTCTTTCTCCTCTTTCCCTCAGTGGGAGCCTGGAAGGGGGAAGAAAAGGGAATTTTTCAGTCAGAAAAAGAAAAGGGATTTTATTTTTTTTTCTGATTACACTAAAACTTAAAATTGTGATGATTTTTGAAAATATGATGCAAAATGAAGTTGTTTGCAAAATCAGGAGCTACATCACTGCCATTGCCATTACCAATTCAGGCAATGTCTTAAAAAGCATTCTGCCATGTGCTCCAAAAAGACACTGTTTTATCTGCAAACTCTTTGATTTGTTTTATAATGAAAATTCAAGCAAAACTTTAGTTTCCAAAAATAGTTCAGAACAAGAAGTTGGTACCACCAATTATGCCACCTCTCCATAGGTCTTACATGGTGAACATTATATGCAAAAAAATAAAATAAAATTAAATTAAACATTTATAAAAAGAAAATTTCCATTCATGCAAGGGCAGGGGAGGGGGAAATGGAATAATTAGCCTGTTGCTGTAGCAACACAGATAGAACTATGAGATCCCACTCACACTAAAGCTTTATCTTAGGTTTTGGTTAAGTATTGTAATATAGCCATTTTTCTTGCCTTCCTAATTCTCAGTTTTGCTGTGGTTTTGGTTTTCCAAAGAAAGAGATTTTCTTCTGGTGGAAGTTTCTCTAGGAATAGAAGGTATTATTAATAATAATTGTATTGTTATTGACAGCATGGCACTTCATTTGGCACAAGTGGATTGATGCTGCTGAAGCAAATTAATTATTATTTTAATATACATACCAAATACATCAGTCTCATCCTACTAGGTTTTGTTTGCTTTGCTTTGTTTTGTTTTCTCATTGCATTTTTGCTGTTTTACTGAGATGAAACTGAGCATTTTAAACACTTCAGAAAATAAACTACCACTTACATTTCTCCTACCATGGCACTATTCCCTGGCCATTGCTGAGAGCCATGATTCATATCTGGAAGGTAAACACCTAATGAAATTACTATTTTTCCTGACACAAGAGTGACATACATAATCATTCATCTAAATATGGACCAGATGTGACGTATCCTAGAGCAACAATAAATGAGGAAGAAACAATGGATAGATTTGTTTGTTTGGGGTTATTTTCCAACTTTTTATGGACTCTATGGTGGCATTCTGAGCATTGAGATCAATGTCAATTAATTCCTCTGTTCACTGGGAACTTGTGTTAGGAAATTTAACAGCAATAATTGATCTATTTAAAGAAGACCAAAATATATTATTGTAAATATTAATAATCCATTCATACATAATATGAATATTATCTCCTGTAAAAATTGGAAGAAACAAATGTGTCTGTAAAATGTCTATTTAGTCACCTGCACAGGATTACTGTGTTATTAGTATCAAAAAGCATGCAAAGCTGAAACACAAAAGATGGTATTCAAATGTTTGTGATTGTCAGGACATACTTTTCTTACTGGACTTGAAATTTCTCTGGTTGAAGCTAGTACCCAGAAGATTTGTTATTTCTTTTTATTAATCAATCATTAAAAGTAAATAAATTAATTCTGATTTTTATGTCTTTTATCTACATGCATATGAAATGAAGAAAAAAAAATTAAAAGAGCTGTTTATATTTCAGTGGTCTGTTCTCAGTGAGACACAACTGATATTGCAAAAGGTGAAGAGAAGAGCACTGTAATAATTTCTGCTCAGACTATACTGAGAAGTAGGCTAGGTAGTCCCAGAGCAGAAAAGCACTGAGGGCAGTGGTGTAGAAATGCTCCTTTCTGAAGCTTTCCCACAACCATCACAGTTGTATTAGCATCCAACTACTTTCAATAAACATTAATGGGCTGATGTGCAGCTTAGGATGCATCCTTCAAGGAAAACTGACATTTTTCCCCAAACAACTGCCCTGAGATCTGTATGGAGCCTCTATGCTAAGCAATGGATGAATGTGGATTTCAATACCTCAGTTTGGGATGCAAAAGCCTCCATTCCAACTAAATACCACTGTAGTCACCTATGCCCTTTGATGGCCCTGCATATAGTGTGCAATTAGAACAATTAATTAGGTAACTTGCATTTTCTAACTACTGTAAAATGATTTGGGTTTTGGGTGACTAATTTCAGAACAACCAACTAGGNATTGCCATTACCAATTCAGGCAATGTCTTAAAAAGCATTCTGCCATGTGCTCCAAAAAGACACTGTTTTATCTGCAAACTCTTTGATTTGTTTTATAATGAAAATTCAAGCAAAACTTTAGTTTCCAAAAATAGTTCAGAACAAGAAGTTGGTACCACCAATTATGCCACCTCTCCATAGGTCTTACATGGTGAACATTATATGCAAAAAAATAAAATAAAATTAAATTAAACATTTATAAAAAGAAAATTTCCATTCATGCAAGGGCAGGGGAGGGGGAAATGGAATAATTAGCCTGTTGCTGTAGCAACACAGATAGAACTATGAGATCCCACTCACACTAAAGCTTTATCTTAGGTTTTGGTTAAGTATTGTAATATAGCCATTTTTCTTGCCTTCCTAATTCTCAGTTTTGCTGTGGTTTTGGTTTTCCAAAGAAAGAGATTTTCTTCTGGTGGAAGTTTCTCTAGGAATAGAAGGTATTATTAATAATAATTGTATTGTTATTGACAGCATGGCACTTCATTTGGCACAAGTGGATTGATGCTGCTGAAGCAAATTAATTATTATTTTAATATACATACCAAATACATCAGTCTCATCCTACTAGGTTTTGTTTGCTTTGCTTTGTTTTGTTTTCTCATTGCATTTTTGCTGTTTTACTGAGATGAAACTGAGCATTTTAAACACTTCAGAAAATAAACTACCACTTACATTTCTCCTACCATGGCACTATTCCCTGGCCATTGCTGAGAGCCA
The DNA here is from genome assembly GCA_013401355.1 of Ceyx cyanopectus. Taxonomy (NCBI): domain Eukaryota; kingdom Metazoa; phylum Chordata; class Aves; order Coraciiformes; family Alcedinidae; genus Ceyx; species Ceyx cyanopectus. Next base: position 15,143 of record VYZU01070005.1, read on the forward strand.
TGATTCATATCTGGAAGGTAAACACCTAATGAAATTACTATTTTTCCTGACACAAGAGTGACATACATAATCATTCATCTAAATATGGACCAGATGTGACGTATCCTAGAGCAACAATAAATGAGGAAGAAACAATGGATAGATTTGTTTGTTTGGGGTTATTTTCCAACTTTTTATGGACTCTATGGTGGCATTCTGAGCATTGAGATCAATGTCAATTAATTCCTCTGTTCACTGGGAACTTGTGTTAGGAAATTTAACAGCAATAATTGATCTATTTAAAGAAGACCAAAATATATTATTGTAAATATTAATAATCCATTCATACATAATATGAATATTATCTCCTGTAAAAATTGGAAGAAACAAATGTGTCTGTAAAATGTCTATTTAGTCACCTGCACAGGATTACTGTGTTATTAGTATCAAAAAGCATGCAAAGCTGAAACACAAAAGATGGTATTCAAATGTTTGTGATTGTCAGGACATACTTTTCTTACTGGACTTGAAATTTCTCTGGTTGAAGCTAGTACCCAGAAGATTTGTTATTTCTTTTTATTAATCAATCATTAAAAGTAAATAAATTAATTCTGATTTTTATGTCTTTTATCTACATGCATATGAAATGAAGAAAAAAAAATTAAAAGAGCTGTTTATATTTCAGTGGTCTGTTCTCAGTGAGACACAACTGATATTGCAAAAGGTGAAGAGAAGAGCACTGTAATAATTTCTGCTCAGACTATACTGAGAAGTAGGCTAGGTAGTCCCAGAGCAGAAAAGCACTGAGGGCAGTGGTGTAGAAATGCTCCTTTCTGAAGCTTTCCCACAACCATCACAGTTGTATTAGCATCCAACTACTTTCAATAAACATTAATGGGCTGATGTGCAGCTTAGGATGCATCCTTCAAGGAAAACTGACATTTTTCCCCAAACAACTGCCCTGAGATCTGTATGGAGCCTCTATGCTAAGCAATGGATGAATGTGGATTTCAATACCTCAGTTTGGGATGCAAAAGCCTCCATTCCAACTAAATACCACTGTAGTCACCTATGCCCTTTGATGGCCCTGCATATAGTGTGCAATTAGAACAATTAATTAGGTAACTTGCATTTTCTAACTACTGTAAAATGATTTGGGTTTTGGGTGACTAATTTCAGAACAACCAACTAGGCACTGCTCAGAGTGAGCTAATTGTCAGGTTTCCAGAGTCAAACCATTTCACAACTATTCTCAAAGGGAGGGAGGAAGGGCAGATGAAATAACTCAGTTTAATATAAGTATGTTTTTCACCCTCTATTGATTCCATCCTATTTTATATAAATAGCCATGCTTTCTAATTAAAACGAGTGACAACTCTTAGAATGTTCTCATGTGTCAATATACCTTAGACCTAGGTGATTTGAAATTGAAAAAGTATTCATAACATTAACCTTTACCTATCTTCTTTTTTTAACATAGGCAAAAAAAAATCTTTTGACAAAAAGTATTTAGTACAGAAAGGACATAATTGCACATCTTCCTTTGCTAATAAATGATGAATCAGTCATTCAATCATTCACTTCATATTAATTGTTAAAAGATTAATCATGATGAACTAACATTCTTAAAATACACATTATATGTGCATCCATGGAAATTCCATTACAATATGGTGATTAACTAATGTACCATTATTTTAAAGTTAATTATTATTGCATTAGACGTTACTATGAAGAAAGGATACTGGGTTTTTTTTATTCCTGTTATTTTTATTTTAAAATAATTTTATATTTTTGTCACATCAGAAAAGTGAATCCAGGGAGAGAAAAAACAAGGATCTGGAGCTTTTTCATTTTATTTCATTTTCAGCTTATAGTAATCATATTTTTAAATGGCAAATATCACAGTCAAACCATCCCACTAAGAAGTAACATATGTCTACTATAAAAATTAATAGTTCTCAACTTCCCCAGTGTTATAATGCATAAGGAAATTAAAAATTCTGTTACTATAT
>VYZU01070005.1:17152-45131 GCA_013401355.1 Ceyx cyanopectus
ATATTAAAAAATAAAAAGACTAACAATTTCTGAGATCCATATATACAGTTAATACATCTATCTAGTGAACAGTCATATTTATTGTTCTTTTTTGCCTTAACCTTGGTTAAGAAGTAGGATACTGAGTATCCATGATGTGTGCTTTTTTCTTTTCTTACTTTGAATCTCGGATATATAGATATTCAATATTCAGTTTGTGTCTGTGTACATACATACCTGCAGATGATCACCCAATCCACTCTTCTTAAGCTTGGCTGTGAGGATCCCATGGGAGACAGTGTGGAAAGCCTTGCTGAAGTCAAGGAACAACCACATCCACTGTCCTCCCCTCATCCATCCAGCTACTTATATCATCATCAAAGGCTATCACATTAGACAAGCAGGACTTACCCTTGAGGAATCCATGTTGACTACTCATGATAAACCTTCTTTCATCCACATGCCTAGAGCTGGTGGCAAGGCCAAGCTGTTCCAGGGCTGGAGGTGAGGCTGACCAGCCTGTAGTTACCCAGGTCCACCTTTTTGCCCTTTTTACAGACTGGGCCAACACTGGCCTTTCTCCAGTCCTCAGGCACCTCTCCTGTTCTCCAGCACCTCTCAAAGCTTGTGGAGAGTGGCCTGGCAATGCCCTCTGCCATCTCCCTCAGCACTGTGGCTGGATCCCAGCAGGGCCCAGAGACTTGTGCCTGTCCAGTTTGCTCAGCTGGTCTCTAACCCAGAGAGAGCCTCTGCAGCTGAGGGAAAAACTTCCTCCCTCCACAATTCCTCTGTGGTCTTGGAGGCCTGGGACTGCTGGTAGTTGGTTTTAGTAGTAAAGACCGAGGCGAAGGTGGCATCAGTAACTCAGCCTGCTCTCTGGCCTCGGGCACCAGGGCACCCACTGCATCCAGCAGGGCCCACATTGCCTCTAGGCTGCCTTTTGCCTCCAACATACTTCTAGAAGCTTTTCTTGTTGTCCTTGACCTCTCTCACCAGCTTTAGTTCAAGGGAGGCCTTGGCTTTCCTTGTTGCGACCCTGCATCCTCTGACAACTTCCCTGTTTTCTTCCCAAGTGTCCTGTCCCGTCTTCCATGTTTTATCTATTTCCTTCTTCTGCTGCAGTTTATCCAGTAGCTCCCTGCTCAGCCATGCAGGTCTCCTCATTCTCTTACTAGGTTTCCTGCTCTTTGGGATGCACTGATCCTGAGCCTGGAGGAGATGGTGTTTGAATATTCTCCAGCTTGCTGGGGCCCCCTTGCCCTGCAGGGCCCTGTCCCACGGGGCTGTTCCAAGCAGCTCCCTGAGCAGGCCAAGGTTGGCCTTTCTGAAGTCCAGGGCAGCAATCCTGCTTGTGGTCCTGGGCCTGCTGCCTGCAATTCTGAACTCCACAACTCATGGACACTCCAGCCCAGGGTGCCTCCTCCCTTCACACCCTCAACCAGTCCCCATTTGTTGGTCAGTCCAAGGTCCAGCATCACTCTCCATGTTGGCTCCAACACCTCCATTAGGAAGTTCTCATCAATGCTCTGGAGGAACCTGCTGGACTGCACGTGCCTGCTGTGGAGCTTTCCCAACAAATGTCCAGGTAATTAAAGTCAATATACCTTTATGTTAGTTCAAACATTACATTAACCAACTTTTTTGCATTAAAAAAAAATAAAGCACCCCCCATCTGACAGTTGTGATGATGCTGATCAGTAATCAAGACTGCAGATTGTTGGCTGATGCTGAAGTTAAATGTGTATGACAGAAATAGCAGCAGTGATGGATGGCTGTGAATCTGCTGAGCTGACAAAAAGCTGCAATGCTTAGGACGTTTGGCTGTCAGTAGAAACAGGCAACATAGGGAGGTGATATTTTGAAGTCTTTACATGACATAATATGAAATGATGGTCAGCACTGAATTTTGACTACTTGACATTAACAGTGTTAATGTAGATGTGAGAATCTGCCTAGCACAGCTGTGATGCAGGTCACTGAAATATCAACAAGGAGTGCAAAATAACATATGGAAGTTGAAGATGGTGCTCAGACTTTTGCACTGATAACTATGTACACTGGGGCTTATATGTGTCATCCTTCTATAGATCTCTCTTTAAAATGAGGTGTTTGTGAGGAAATAATCTCACACATATTCTGGGGACACTCAAATCCACACTGTGAATCCTTTTTTCTAGCATCACATAACTTAGAAGAAATAAAAAGAAGAAAAAAAATATCTAACAAACAGATTAGACAGTGGCTCATATCGTGGTGTGTATTTCTGTACCAAGTCACCATTTTTGTCCATCCATTTTTAGTATTTTCATTGCACCAGTATGCTATCATTGCCCATTAAACCATTTTTTTTCTATTCTGCTCTTTATTGTTGGTTAAAGCAACATCCTTCCAACAAGTCATTTTAGGAATTAACATAATTATTGAATCTATTTGTGGGTCTTAGTTCTTTTCCTTATTTTGTCTGTCCTTTACTAAAGTTGAAAGCCTTTTGGAGAAGATCCATTTGATATTTTTTAATACAACTGGCACATATGAATCACATTTTTACCTCATACTCTGGTAACATCACAGGCAATAATATCAAAATGTCTATGCTAAGCTACCAGGGAGAATGATTTCATCTGCATTTATGTGTTTGATAAATTCAAGGCAAAATCTACATTACCTCCTTCTTTTTAGGTATGACCTCAGTGCCAGCTCTAAGCTAACACCACAGTATTTGTTGAAGAAAAGTCAGGTTTGCACTGGCCTGAGGGTGTTTGTATTTACCTGACACAAAGGGAGGCTCCCTGTGTGATTTTCAGTAATTTCCCCTTGTGGGGCAGTGGTTGAGAGGCTGATCTGGCATCCTTCCTATTATTTGTCATTCTAACATCCTACCTCTGTTCTGTAGAGTGAGATTCACCCACATCACATTAGCTGTACAAGAGTTAAATGTCAAGAACTGAATGTTTACTCTGTAGTAAACCTAAAAGTCCTTCTCACCTGAGCATCTACTTTAGTATTCAACAAATTGCTTCTGGAGACACCTGGATGACTCATTAAAACCAGAACCCTATTTGATTGAAAATCACTGGAAATAATTTTAGTATACTTTTATTTTCTACCCAGCAGCCAATTTTTTCTTGCTTATTTCTACAGAGGTATGACAAATGTGCATTACATTAGACTCAGATTTTTAGGGGTATTTTTATAATCACTGAATATTTTAATTTTATTTTAGCTTTCTGTGGCTAATCTGTTATGCAATCGTATTTGTGGGAGGGAAAAGTATTTGTACTTGCCAATAAAGGTTGACTTTGATGAAATTATTTTTATTGCCCAGAGAAATATATATTTTTTTTAAATATCTGCAACATTTAATCTTATACTTACCCAGCACAGTTTTTAAAATTGGGTGGAAACAGAGTATACTGTATGTAGACAAAAAAAATTATCAGACTTCTATTACTGAGCCACCTTCTCTTTCCCAGACTTCACAGAGGGAAATGTCATCTTTCTCAGTCATCCTGGTACTGTTTAAAATTGCTAAGAACCAGTTCTGACCTATTGATTGCAAAAGGAAAATAAATTAAGAGATAGACAGTTCACTAGCTGTTAGGATTGGTAGGATTGCTACAAGTAAGAATATTACTTTTTATGTTTAAAACCCAAATTTTGAAAGAGAAGTAAAGACAGAAGTCCACACACTAAAGTAGTAGGAACTACAGATCATTCCATCAAGTATGAGATAGAAAAAGGAGGTGAAAGAAGAAAAAAAAAGCAGAACAGTAATAGGAAAGGTAATAGAAAACCAGATCCAATGCATGTGCATTGATTTTTGTGATTACTGTTTATTAAAATACAGTGGATACACATTATCTTCCTTTCAAATGCTCTGTATTTATTATTGCTTCATTTGCCTTGAAATGATAACTGCAGGCACTTAAATAAATGGGTTCCAACATTGTCTAGTTTCATTCTACTGTCCTTGTCTGTGATAAGTGCCCCTGTAGAAATGTTATTTGGAAACTTCTTTAAGCAATGTGTCTCTGTTAATCACAAGGTCTTTCTTTGTATATCTTCTGCAGTGTTTGTACTGCCTGCATTTTCTCTCTTGTTCTATTTGTAGAATATTTCCTAGCATAAAAAAAACCAAAACAACAACAAAAAAATCTGTATTTTTTGAAACAAGTTTTACTGTGATTTGATTGTATAATGTGCATTTTCTCCCTTGTTTGTCTTGCAGTGGTCAGAGAATGACTACACTGTGCATTGGGCTAAAAGTCCATGTATTCATGCAGGCTTGTGGTCAGATTTTACAGCCATTACTGAACTTTGGGCTATGACAATACACAAATTATACAGCAATTAAAAGACTGCTTAGTTATGTCTATGAGTGGCATTAATGATGCAGATGTCTTGCCTCTAGATGCAGGGTTGTCTCTCCAGGGTAAGGAAAGGAAGGTAGGTGTTACTTCCTTACACAAACTTGTAGAGCAGCACCTGTGGTGTCAGAATTATTTGATCCCTTGTGGAAAGCTGCTTTTTGTTTCAAGTGGTTGAGTTCCTGATGCTGCTGTTGACAACTGGCCAATTGCAGGTGTAAATTAACCAAGAAAACCCTACAGTGACAGTCTGGAGTTTCCCCACTTTCTAATCACAATTTCAGTATTATTATCTTTTGCCAACCAGAGCTACAAGAGCTCTTTTGTTTTAGTTGTAATCCCCTAATTGCTGAGTTGTTATGATCTGTATTTTTGCTAGGTATGAAGTTTTGTTATCTCCAGTAAATTGTACTTATTTATAATTGACTTAAACCACTCCTTTACTCTCATTATAGTTCCAAATGTGTGTTTTTCCCTACGTGTTCCCACCCTAATGACTTCAAAATCTTAATTCAGGAATGCAGTTAGACAACTTCTCTGCAAAGCACTGAGGAATGCCTGACAGATGCATCAACTACCCAAGTTTGATATAAGAATGAAGATAGAGAGGTAGCTCTTGCATAATGAACACAAAAGCCATTTCCATTCATTTCAGCATGAACTATCATGCTTACAACATTTTCATGGCAGCAGTGTTACAGTTTGTTGAAGTGATAATTTCATAATTCTCAGAGATGGTGCACTCATCACTGCAGCAGCATGAAGATAATTTGCAATATTTATATTACATTACTGACTTATATTACTTGCTGGGGCCCCCTTGCCTTCTAGGGCCCTGTCCCATGGGGCTGTTCCAAGCAGCTCCCTGAGCAGGCCAAGGTTGGCCTTTCTCAAGTCCAGGGGAACAATCCTGCCTGTGGGCTGTGCCTGCTGCTGCAGTTCTGAACTCCATCATCTCGTGGTCACTACAGCCAAGGCTGCTCCTCCCTTCACACCCTCAACCAGTCCCTCTTTGTGACCAGTTTTGGGCACCCCAGTTCAGAAAAGACAGAGATTGACTGGAGAGAGTCCAGCACAGGGCACCAAGATGCTGAAGGGAGTGGAGATCTCCCTGCTGAGGAGAGGCTGAGAGAGCTGGGGCTCTTCAGCCTGGAGAAGAGGAGACTGAGGGGGGAGCTCAGCAGTGTCTGTCAATATGTTCAGGGCAGTGTAGGGAGGATGGAGCCAGACTCTGCTCAGTGCCATCCAGTGACAGGACAAGAGGCAATGGGAGTCAGTTGGAGCACAAGAGGTTGAGGGGAAACACAAGGAAAAACTTGTTCCCAGTGAGGGTGGCAGAGCCTGGCAGGGGCTGCCCAGGGAGGTTGTGGAGTCTCCTGCTCTGGAGACATTCCAGCCCCCCCTGGATCTGTTCCTGGGTGACTTGGTCTAGGTGCCCCTGCTCTGGCAGGGGGGTTGGACTAGATGATCTTCTAGGTCCCTTCCAAACCCTGACATGCCGTGATTCTGTGAGTCACAGACTCCCCATCCCTGGCACAAGCAAGCTTCCAAAAGCCCCAAAAGAGCCAAAAATAGCCATTGGCTGATCCTTTTTGTCATGATTACCTCTCCCCAGTGCAGACTTACCACACTGGAGCTGGTCTCCCTGGCAAGAGGCATCTGTACTGATTATATTAGTCCTGCCTTCCCTTATATAACTTACAGGAAACTGAGACTAGAGAACCATGTCACAGGAAAGTATTTATTTGAATCTACAAATTCTTATGGAAGTTCAGTTGTGCTTTATTGTTTTGGGGGATTTTCTTTTTTTTTTTCCAAGAGAAATCCAACCAATCTATTCAGCCCGAGTACTTCTGTAAAGAGGAAAAAAAGGGGTCAAGGAAACAAAGGAAAGAGCCATTGACTCACAAAGCTCATTGTATTTAGTATGGCTTTTTCATGAGTTCTCTTTATTTTTTTGTGATTCTAGGAAATTTTGCCCTTTAAAATGTCTTCTTTGTTTGCCCTTCCTTTCAAAAAAAAGAACTGCTTTATTTACAGTTGGGTGTCCTTTATAAACAACAAAAATCTTTTCTACAACTACCAATTGCTTAAGTCCTCTTTTTCTAACACCAAGCAATCTGTCTTTTGTTAAGCACAAACCTACTTTTGTGAGAAGCACTTAAAATAAACAAAGCCCACAAGGTACACCTGACAAGCCTTTCATGGTGTGTGTTGCAAAGAGATCCAATAGTATGCAGACACCTGAACCTCATTTTGAAGATATCAAAGGTCATTTAAATGGCTGCACAATTAAGGTATTTTTATGAGTCTGATTCCATCTCTCTCGTGTATGTTTTTGAGGATTGAAGAAGGGGGTAATAAAATGTTGCTTCAAAGATAATTTCCCGGGCAATTCTGAGAATGTTATGATATCATTTACAACAAATGAATAATGAAGAAGAAGAAAAATGACAGTGTAATCAAATTGGAACAGAAATTGAATTTAAAACTCATAATTTCTGAGTTCTTGAATGGCCAAGAAGAAAGAAGTAATCCTTATCTAATCCCTATCAGGATTTTTCTAGTGTTTGTGTTCCTGTGTGTAAGTTCCTTGGGCCAGGGAAAGTTTGTGTATTGTCTAGCATTATAACCATTCAGTCTGGGTTTAGAACATTTAGGTAATGTCTTAAAACAAAAATAATCAACATAGCCCTACTTTGATACAGATACACAGAGATCACGGCTAGTTTGCAAAGATTTTCCAACTTGGGTTGGCTACAAACATTCCATAGTTACAGTAATGGCAAAAGATGGGGAGCAAGTGTGGGAATAGCAGTGAAAAAGCTTGGAAAAAATTGTGTTTATAATAATAAGTACTCGTAATCTCCACAGAAGAACTAAAGTATTTGATGCTTGGCTTGGTGAAACACTCTGCATTACCTAACCCAAAAGGAACAAGGCATTAACCAGAGGTTAATTTCTCACTTTGCTTCCCTCAAGTAACTCTGGTCAGAATCAGAAGAGAAAACACATTTTGGAATCACTGTTCTGTTACAAACTACAGTACAATGGGGTTTACCATAAAACAAATATGCATTTTCTATGTATTTTCTGAATAACCATGACTTCAAAACTATAACCCTGAATGAGTGAGAAGACCTCCAGAGCATTTCTTTGTTTAAGTCATACATATACAGGTATCAAAATCTGACATTTTTCTTTGTGAGAACAATGTTATGAATGGGAAATAGCTAAGTGGCTCAGTTTTCTCAGCATCTATTGCTCCTTCCCTCCTGGTTGTTATGAGGATTGCTTTTGATGATTATTAGTATGGCATTTTGCTATTGCCAAGGCACTGGCATGAACACTTTCATGCTTTCATGATCTCTTTTTTTTTTTTTAGGGTTGTTGACAGGAGGATTACACTGATTAAATATATCTATTCAAAGTAGGTCAGATGAATCCTGCCCTAAATATGGAGAAATGTTCACTGTGAGTGCACAGGATCCTGGATTGGCTGATCACACTGAAATGAGATCTCATGAATCACAAATTTCCCACCTTTTTGAAGATGGAAAAAAACCTCAATGATTTTTTGCACCTTTCTACACCATACTCATTTTTATAAAAGCATTGTTCTCTGTTAAAAACATTACCACAGATTCACAGTGTGGTGCAATTTTTCTGTTAAAGTAGCACTGCATCAGAGTGTGCTGCAAACACTGAGTATCCACAGAGGATGACAGCACATGGTCATGAGTCTACTGTGATGCCTCAGAATCACAGAATCACAGCATGTGAGGGTTTGGAGGGGACCTAGAAGATCATCTAGTCCAACCCCCCTGCCAGAGCAGGGGCACCTAGACCAAGTCACCCAGGAACAGATCCAGGTGGGGCTGGAATGTCTCCAGAGCAGGAGACTCCACAACCTCCCTGGGCAGCCCCTGCCAGGCTCTGCCACCCTCACTGGGAACAAGTTTGTCCTTGTGTTTCNAGAGTAGAAGGGGAGGAGAACCTCTCTTGACCTGCTGGCCTCTCCTTATATTACTGTCATGTTGTTCATACAACAAGTCTTAGGGAATACAGGAGTTCCATGTACTTCTGCTTTGTTCCTAAAATACCCAGGGCTCTTTTTTATATGTTGTGAAAAAACTCAAGAAGAAATTCAGAATAAGAAGAGTCCTCGTTATGTGAGAGAGCTGTGGTCTCGAGGGCTATTTATCTCCTGCAACACTTAGGTTGAACAAATATTTAAAATAACCCATGGAAGTGCCTATCCACCTTGCTCTAGAAAAACTCACTTGTACCTAACTCCTGGGAACTATTTGTTCCAAGCTTTGTTTCAGTGTTTAGACCAGGCAAACAGGTTTGAGTCAGCTATAAATCTCAAATATTCTAGTTACTATAGAGGAGGATGACACTGAAATCACCACAGGATGAGTAATATATATGAGAATATTATATATATTCTCATATATATATGAGTAATATATGAGAAATATTTCATACATGACTTATTCCCTACATGTTGTGTTATCTCTCTTACTGGATGCAGAGAAATCATAATTCTGCTAAATTTCTTGAACTTTGTGCTTCAAAATAATCAAAAAGGACCATTTGACTTCTGCTGGTATAGTACTTAGGAGTTTGTGGGGTGTTTTTTGTTGGTTGAAGGATTTTTAATAATAATTTGCAGAAATATAATACTATTAATTGTAATACTTACTTAGAATATATTATCTTTTTTTAATGTCTAATAATTTTATGCATTTGTTTATTTAAAAATTATTTCCAATATTAGACCTATCCTAAGTCTTTCTGGTTTTGGTTTAGTTTTATTTCATTCCCTCTCTCTTTACTGATTTTTCCATATTTTATTCTTAATTTTGTGCTTTTCAAAAACTGCCCAATCATTCCTTGGTTTCTGTCAATAATTATGTTGTTGTCTTATTTCCCAGCTTGATGTGAGGTGTCATTTAGTAGGATTTTTCATTTGCTTAACTTCTTAAACATTTGAACACTAGTAAATAAAATACTAACAACATTTTATTTATCATCTACTTTGTGCAGACCAGGCCTCTGTCTAGTGGTAGGACAGTAGGAAAGTTTGAGATAAAACAGACTAAGTTAAGAAATACTCCATAAAACATAAGAATCAATTTGAAAATAAAAATTTAAGACCCAGAGAGAAAACCTGCAACTCTGTCAATGTAAAAAGATCCCATTTTTCATTTTTTTAATGGCAGACTTTATAATTTTTCTCTATTTTGACACTAAAAATCAAATTTTTTTTTCCATTATATTTTGCACAACTGAGCTTTTGTTTGTTGTATATTATGATTTTTAAAACAGGTGTTTAATGCCTTACTGCCATTGTAAAATTCGATGGAAAAGGAAATATTTTAACTACCTTTCTCTGGTTTTATGTAAATATCTGCACTGTTTACATATGGACACAACGTGGTCACGAGATCCATTGTAACTGCAAGACTGGACTGGATTATGAGGTTGTCTGGCAAGTCTCTACTGATCATAATATACAGTGGAGTCAACTGTACCATAAACAGAATATTTTAACTTAGTTAGGTCCAAGAGACATAAAGAAGGAGAAATCAAAGTGGTCTTGACAGTCAATCTTCTGGTATTGTGGAAAGGAAAAAAAATAAATATATTTGAGGGTGGGTAGCTAGTAAGGAATTGAAGGAGCTTTTTTGAACTTCTTGACTCTGTCACAGAACCCCTAATATTCTGGGATTCTGTGATTCTGTTTAGGTGACAGAAAAAGTATCAATAAGAAACTGGAGAGGCATCAAATGTAGTTAAAAAACAACCAAAGAAAACATTAAATTCTACAAATGGCTGCATTTTTGATAGATATGGAAAAGTATTGATATAATTTGACACAGATACATCAGTTTCAGGCCTATTTAGGAATGATTAATTAAGTGACATGCAGAGAAAGGCTCTTAAAACATTATGATCTTACCTAAATCTGGCTATATTTTATATTAAAAACATAGCCCCATCATGGGAAAAACCTAAGTGAAGGAAAACAGGCATAAATTTGGGTGGAAATATAGAGTTGTAAATAGTGGGAAGAAGAAGTTCTGAACAACTTTCAGGAGAATGAAAGGAGAAAAAAATCCATCTGTTTTAAAATGATGCTTTATGAACTGATTATAGATTCTATTTCTCAGCAACAGTATGGGGCTGGAATTCAAGATATCCTTCAGGAGTTAAATATACAGAGAATTTCTAAATGAAAAAGGAAAAGTTAATTTTCTTTGGATATAAGAATTCTAGGTAGAAACTCTTTAATGATTGGGATGGTTTAGAAACTTCCTATTTTGACTTAAGCTTCTTTATCATTGTTTATTGTGGGTTAACTCTGACATATAGGTAAGCAAGAAAAAAACCCCAAACCAACCAGTAATACTCATGCTTTTTGAAAAATTATTTCACAAAATTGGGGATGAGCACAGCCAGCTTGGAAGACAAAATAGAACCAGAAAAAAATCATTAAAATAATAATTGCTAAATAATTTTTAATAATTTAAGAATATAACTTATTAGAAGATTCAAGTCTTTTGATTTTGCAGAAAATACAGAATAACTTCGGAAAGCTTTGACCAAAAATGTGGAAAAATGAGAGCAATGGACTATAAATAATACAAAAGAGCAGTTGTAAAATGCAAAAAATGTATATAAGGAAACTAAGAAGGTATCATTATTATAGCAAATATAGGTTTTATTGTTACACAGAGGTCATAAAATTCTTGAAAACCATGACAAAAACCCTACAAAACCTGTACTTCCAGTCTCACCCCTTTGCAGACAACATGCTAGAAAAGCAAAAAGACAAGCTTAGGCCAAAGAAAAATTTAAAAAATCTTAATAAGTGCCTCTGATATTTGGTTATCTTCCTTCAAAGCAACAGGCTGAGGTGATCTCAGCCCTCATCTGCAGAACCCTGGCCTCCCTGATGCCATAGGAGTTAAATATTTTTCTTACTGAAATCATTCTGATTTACAAAGAATGTACACAGAGCTTCCATTACTCCAAACACAGGACAATTAAACGACAGGAGAGCATTTCCTTTCTCACAGTTCTCTGCCAGCTTTCTAGACCAGCACATCACTCAGAAAGCCCTCCCTGCTTTGTTTTTGTTGTGACTACACTGTTTTCCCCTGTTTTCATTCCTCCTGGTACTATTTGGTGGTTTGTTTTCTGACTCCTTCTCTCTTGTAGATGCAGAGCTACATGCAAATCAGCTGCGGTGCCCTGGATTTGTATGCAGTGTAATCCTGGGGTGAAAATTCGACTGTTTTGTTAATTCTAAGAAGGGTGTTTAATTGTTTCTCTGTGTTTCACCATAGGGAAATATCTAGCATCTTTTTTGAGCTCTGTGGTTGACCACGTGTCAAAAAAAACCTCAGAAAAAAGTCACATACATCACCAAATTAATAAGCAGACACTCAATATATGAAGAACTGGTTAACACAGAACTCTAATATGGATTGTTTTCAGGAAGAGCCCTTTATCAGCTAATGGTTTCAAACACTGGTGGCAAGAACTAAGAATGAGAAGCTGTTCTTCACCATTTCCATATGCCTTATTAAGCATCAAAACACTGCTGACAGATGAGATTGGCAGAGTGCTACATAATTATGAAGACCAGGAAAGTTATAAAGAAAAAATTTGGATTGTTTGGCAAGCTGAACCCATTGGAGTAAAATGCAAAGTTATGCATCTAGGTCACATCTAAACAGTAGAAAAATATATTCTGGAAATCAGTAGCTGAGGAAACAATGAGAGGTGTCATCACATCATCATACCCTGCATGATAACGTGGCAGAGAGAACTGTTTCAGGTCTTTGAGGTACAAAGTGTTGTGGGGATGTTTAGGTCCAGAAGAGATTGCTCTTCTCCTACAATACTGTGTTTGGATTTGGTGTCTGCTTGAGAACACAACTCGTGTTTTCCAATAGGAATAATGAACCTAAAAACAAAATAGCAAGAGAAATGGTTGATTTTTCGTTTTATAACACCTAAAAAAAAATGAAGATAACATGTTTTTCTGGAAATATTATTTATTCAAACACCAGGTTTCTATAATCAAAATTAATAGTAGAATTAATGAAATAGTTAACACTAAGGTTATCAATTTATGGTCTTTAATATTGTTTGATGATTCATTTTTTATTGACTGTGTCACTCAGGATTATATTTTCAACCTTTGTCAAGAAAATCCGTTGGTTTTGGAAACCTTTGTCTTCAATTTGGTGCCCAAAGAACAGACAAATGAGAGACTTAGTGACTGGTGATGGCTGTGTTGTAGATGCAGAGTCCTGCTCTCATTTGTCTAATTGCTGTGATCTAATTAGCTAGTAACAGCCCAGTCACTGAGGATGAGCACTTGATGCAGTTTAGTTACAACTCCTGAAGGGCTCAGGTGGGAGTTTTCCTGAGTATTCAGTAGAGAAGTGGAAAAGGTTTATAAAAAAATGAAATATGGACCTGAGTAGAGAAAAAAAAATTGAATTTTTCCTTGATTAGGAGCTGAAGATGTCCTTGCCAGCCCTGTAAATCATTGCTGCCTCACTAAACCATCCTGCACCTGGGCAAGGAAATTTTCTTACTCCTCCAGTACCCAACTGGAATGTGAATACCCTGATATAATAATTTCTGGACCTTAATAATTTGAATAATTGATTTATACCCCTTCCCCCTCACAGTATGCTGGGTTACACTTTTCTTTCCAGTGGACTGTACTCATCACAGGCTTAGGGATTATTCTTCTCCTTCTTTGCTCTTTTGTGGCATCAAAGCTCTTGCACTTTTGCCTTCAGCTTCTCTGGGAACAATTCCCATTGTTCTTGGGAATGAAGGGTAGGTATTTAAATCATTTTTCATGTTGAGAGCATAGGGTCACAGATATCTTGCAGCTTTAGAAGTACTTCACATTATCAGGCAAAAAGGGGAAAGCACAACCAGTTTCATCTTTATAGTTGTATAAAAATTTAATTGTCCTGGTGTTTATTAGTCCTCTTTTGAAGATACTTATGGCTTGGGTAGTTGGGCCCAATTTCTGCCTTTGAGTGACAGAGTTTGAGTCAGGTCTTGCAAATCAGATAGAATGAACTCCATTAAAATTGAAAATTTTATCATCTTTATAGACATGAACCAGTATCTCTGAATCACAATTTTCAGCAGAAAAAAAAAAAAAAGACAGTTAAAATTCCTCAGAAACAGTAAAGTTGGTGCTTATCTTCTGGACATCTTTGCTGTCTCTCCACTGTCTATATCACAGTACTTGGTACCACTCTTGGCAGGTCCATCCTCAAAATCAACACCAGTTACAGCATCACAGATGTCAGGGGCTGGAAAGGAGCTAGAAGATCATCCAGTCCAACCCCCCTGCCAGAGCAGGATCACCTAGACCAAGTCACCCAGGAACAGATCCAGGGGGGGCTGGAATGTCTCCAGAGCAGGAGACTCCACAACCCCCCTGGGCAGCCCCTCCAGGGCTGTGTCACTCTCATGGTGAAGATGTTTTTCCTCACGTTGAGGTTGAACTCCCTGTGTTCCAGCTTGTGCCTGTTGCCCCTTGTCCTGTCACAGGGCACAACTGAAAAGACACTGGGCTCTTCTACTTAATTACCACCCTTCAGATATTTTTAATATTAATCTTCTCCAGACTAAACAGCCCCAGGTGTCTCAGTCTTTCCTCATAAGAGAGATGTTCCAGTCCCTTAAATATCCTTGTAGCCCTCCTTTGGACTCTCTGGTATTTCACCCTCATTTTGGGTGCCTGTGACCTCATTTTTCACAGGGTGACATTAATACCCCACCAGCTCCAGCTTAACATTACTTTGTGTCCTGTTCTTTCACTGTGAACTTACCTTCTAGGGTATAATTCAGTATATTTTTTTCCTTGATTACATGCATCTTCACTGCAAACTATGGAAACAAATAGGAGTTTGACCATTCTAAATGAACCCCATGATTTTTACTCACATAACTGGGCTGGCCTACTGTGAGCAATATAAATCCCTGGCTCTGGGGTCT
Source organism: Ceyx cyanopectus (assembly GCA_013401355.1). NCBI lineage: Eukaryota > Metazoa > Chordata > Aves > Coraciiformes > Alcedinidae > Ceyx > Ceyx cyanopectus. Next base: position 31,549 of record VYZU01070005.1, read on the forward strand.
CTGTGTTTAGAGACTATTACTCCTTTGTTCCTACTCAGCCCACTGGCTAACTCCTCCACCAGCCCTGGCAGTTTAATTCAGTGTTTTGCAATCTGTGGTGCACAGAACCCTGGGGTTTCTCCAGAAACTATTTCTACAAGGTCTGTGAAAAGTAATTACAGAAAACAAACCTATCATTTAATGTCCTGGCTTTAATTTACTAGCTAAGGGTCCCATACTTTCAACTGAACCTTTTTAGGGGATTTTGGCTTTTAAAAGCCTTATGAAGTTGCTTATACATCACACGAGGCAAGTACAAAACACCTGTTATGTATTTTCTTTTAATCTCATTGTCTCTTGGATTTTACTAACTTTATATAGATACCATATATAATACAGTATTACTGAAGATGTCAGCCTCAAGAATATGCTGATTTACATAGTCATGCCTAACAGAAATGGTTCCCCACAAAAAAATCCCACATTCCTCTATTGGGACTGGTTTACACTTAATTACAATTCTGTCCCAACTGTTCAGAAGTACTGGCTCATAAATAGCTCTTGGAAATGTATTTGTTTGTATCTTATATTTTGAGTTCACAGGCATGTGCCTACTTTAATTGCTGTCTATTCTTAATAAATTATTTGTAATAAAATAATTTTATTTCCATATACATGTTTATATATATTTATATTTATATAAAAATATATAAATATGTGCATATTTATTCTAGCAAATTATGCTACTGAGCCTCTAAATTGTTGTGATAAAGTTTTTTCAAAGTACATAAAGTTAAAGACAAATTAATTTAACTGTTATGTATGACTGCTTAAAGGTGCATAGACCATCAGCTCTCATTTGATATATTTTGAGGTGATGTAGAGAATTTGAGGTCAACCAACATTCTTAAACCTAAGGGTGGAGAAAAACCAAAACCAAACAAACAATCCCCCCCACAAAAAAAAAAAAACCAACAAAGAAACAAAGAAAAACAACAACAACATTAAAAAAATAATTAAAATTGTCAGTTTAGTGAATCAGAAAAAACAGTTTTGAAGTGATTGACCAAGTTCCTTTCAAAATCCTCTGATTTTGAAAATTCTGAAGGTCTTGTCTTCTTTGTTGTCTGTTCTGGCAGCAAACTCAAGTGACATTTAATATGGTGCTCGGGTGGTCCTTTAAAGTTATCAGCCATACCCATGAACCTCTTCCATGCAGGTTCCTAAATATATATATTTAGATTATATTATATATAAATATAATATAGCAGAGATAAAACATGGGCCACGTTGGTTGGTGACACCAGACATCAGGAGAGACTTTCAATCAGGCCTGTGTAGAGTCAGCCCTGACAGGAAGAACTTTTCCCCCTCTGCAATTTGTCTTCTCCTAGGTTAACTAATTTTTAAAGCTGCCAGCTTTGACACTTAGGCTCTGCTGCTTCACACTCTGGGCTTGTGTTCACTTTGCAATTAAGCCTCTTACACTGAAGGAGAAGTTGTCAATTAATGCCAAGTAGTTTAGTAAGACACTGACATCCCAAAAGTCATAGTATTTTGGCTTGACAGGTTTTGATAGGGAGGTGGCAGCCCTGTTTAGCTTGTCTGTTCCCTAATTCCTGTTGCTCCAGGGAAAATGATAGTGAAGACTGTCTTCATGGCAGGACTGGGTTTACTGTGTTCCACTTTCTTTTGTAATAGTAAATGATTAGGGTGTTAGATTGTGAAAAGTATATTTTATCTTTCAGCTATAAATTATTCTACAAACCGAAGTGACTATTGTTTTTCTAATTCCTGGATAACTTTTTCTTCAATTGAACATTCCTGAGAAGTTAGTGTAGCTCTGAGAAATGACTGTAGCACTCACGGGCTGAATAGGCAAAAAAAGAAAGGGAAAAAAGAATGCCACTGGTTTTCCCACAGTTTTTGCTAGTATTTTTCTCACTAGGAGTAGGAAAAAGGAAACAAGGTTTTAGAAAACATCCATTTTCTTTGGCTTCTTCCAATTTAGGAAGGAGTTTGTATGAGTTCTCATATATAATTTACTTGTAAGTAATTCAGTTGTCTCTGCTGGTCATTTTAGTTAAAGTATATATCTGCATACATTCTGAAAGCAGTGCTTGCTAAGAGTGAAGGAAAAACTAGCAAGTGCTAATGATTTTGGATGTAAATACTTAAATATTTCTGAATCTTAAACTGTATTTTGAAAAAGAAGGCTTACCTCTTGCCATATTAGCTCAAAAATGTAGCCACTGCTCACTTGGGTAGTATAAATGGGGAGACAAAATGTTTTGCCTTAACAACTGCAATAGAACCAAAGAGCAAATTATAAGTATTCTTAATTTTTTTAATCTGGTTTATGATATCTTATAACAAGGATATCATCTTCTGCATCATTCTTCCAAACACTTTTAAAGTTTTAACCAAAGTGTTGACAAACTTAGCAAAAGATAAATCATTAGTGTGTTGTTTAATTAAGTTAATCTTTCCAAATAGTCATATGGAACTTATTAAAGCTAATATGGAAAATATTGTGTGCCTACATGGTAAAAGCAGCAAGATATTATTCTAATGTTTTCATTTCAAACTTCATAAGAGTCTAACAAGGAAACCTCAACAGTCTTTTATTGGACCTATAATCCATTTGACTGTGTTGTTTAAATTGAATTACAAAAAACAGACTTTTTTTTCTGGAAAACAGTTTATTTTCTAACTTAGCTCTGTCTCATTCTTACACTATTTTGTGTTATTTTGTTAGCAAAACATTTAAACATTTGTGCCTCAAACAACACCTAACATATCTTGTTACATGACTGTTGTTCTTATTTATTCTTATTACAGTGTCATATTTTAACTTCTCAACCCAGCCTGACTTCACTGAAGTCTTATAATAAAACTAGATGTTTAAACATAATTATTATCTTGTTTATGAACATCTTCTATTTTACATATGCATTGATGTACTACAAAGCTGATTGTTCTTATTAATGTTTTAATGAACCCACATCCTTTTCCTCATATTGAAAGTAAATCACCATATACTCATGTCCATTCATATATCAAGGAAAACATCAGCATTTCAGTTTTCTTAAAATACTATTTGTTTGTAAATTTTCGTGGACATAGTTGCTAAAAATATTAACACCTAAGAAATGCCATCATGTATGTGTTACAGAGGATATAATTCTGCATAAAATTCTTTAGGTTTTAGCATATTTCCCCTGGAACCCAACGAGGGGGCTTTCTTGGTATTTTAATAGAGATTTTCCTGTGTTTTGCAGAAATCACAGACTTTTAGGAAGCACACTTGAGTTAAAATACTCAATCTTGAGATATAAAGTCTGTGTTTCCTGTTTCTCTGACACAATAAACATTGTCCACAGTGAATCAGCTTTTTTACTGGAAGAGGCTTGGAGAAACGAATGACCACTTTTGTTGTCCTGGTAAATTCTGTCAGGGAAATGCCCAGATCAAATACCACTGGGGAAAAAAAAAATAATAAAGGAAAAAGAAGAAAAAAATTCCTTCTCAGCAAATGTTTAGGGGTGGGTCTGTCATTTCTCTGTCTGTTTGACTCAGAGCTAATAGGAAGCATTAATTTCCAGAATTGGGTGGGAATGATTTCAAGCTAAAAGTGCCCTGAGAAAATTATGACAGAGCTGTATCATGACAAGCTGCATTTTCTACCTCTGTACAGCAGCACTCCCGAGGTTTCAGATTCAGCATCTTTTCATTGTTGTTTTTGTTGTTCTGAAATGGTCTTTTTGGCTTAATGTTTTGGGGAAGAATGAAGAAGAGCAATCACAGTGTGTGGGTTTACAATGTAACTGTGCTGATTTGATTGCTAGATTGGACTGAAGGTGAGGGTGGCAAGAAGATACACTCTTTTCCTGCTTTCTGTGGCTATTTTCTGCTTTTTTAATACTATTTACCTGACACTTTGTTTATCTGTTTCAGGCTGGTCCTTCCTTCAAGGGAATGGAAGGGAACAGAACATGAAAGAGGCAGAATCACAGCATGTCAGGGGTTGGAAGGGAGCTAGAACATCATCTAGTCCAAACCCCCTGCCAGAGCAGGGGCACCTAGACCAAGTCACCCAGGAACAGATCCAGGTGAGTCTTGAGTGATTCCAGAGCAGGAGACTCCACAACCTCCCTGGGCAGCCCCTGCCAGGCTCTGCCACCCTCACTGGGAACAAGTTTTTCCTTGTGTTTCCCCTAAACCTGTTACTTACTCCCATTGCCTCTTGTCCTATCATTGGCATGGCTCTTATGGGGGGCTAACAGACCCCTTTTGAAGCCACAGCTGCTACAGTTTGCAGGCATGGTGTTGCAGATGAGGTAGTTGAGGTGACTGCTGCACATGTCCAAAAAGCCTGAGGAGGCCACTGTGTCACCATTTACCCACTCCAGCCCCATGCTGAGTCCAGCCCCATGTGGCGCTGACAATAAAGGCAGAGCATCCCTTCTGTGCATGGACTGGCAGATTGCCTTTCCACCAGCCTCTTCCACCCCACCTCATATATTTTCCACTTTAGAAAATCTTCTGCCACACTCACAAAACTTCAATTTAGCACTGGCAGTGATGAGGAAGAAGAAAGTAAGTTACTTGGTTCCTTGACCTTGAAAGAGTACACATTTAGTTTGCTTTCACTGCTGAGGAGCCTGGACCTGGTTTTGAACAAAAGCAATTATACTGATTTGGAATGAAAAGGCATTAAAAGCTCTTTTGACACAGCAGCACAAAAGGAGAGGGTCAGTCTCTGAGATTTGAAAATGTTCCCTTCTTTCCTTCCCATTGCCATTTGTAAGAGTTGAGAGAACCTCTAATGCTAATGATTGCTGAGGAACTCTCTTTGTTAAGAATATTTCCATAATGCATCCTTCTTCTGAGGTGTCTATGTCATGATGTGATTCCTTCTGCCAGCTCAAGCATGTACTCCATCCATGTTCAGAGACAGGATTCAATGGACAGGCATGCTGAGTGAGTATAATGGAGGCTTTCTTACACCCTACAGATGCTGAGAGCTCACTCATTGTTGAGCCATTGAAGAAGAGTCCAGTAAAAAAAAAACCAAACCAACAAACCCAACACAGGATCTGGTGAGGGAGATTTTTCTCCCATCAACTTTCAAAAGCATCAGGGGATAGAACAGAAGATACACCTGGCTGAAGAAGTGACTCATGTGTTTTCATGTAAAAGAATAAGCCAGGAATATCTCAACCACTGTAAGGTATTGTGCTCTAACCTTCTTTCTGCTTCCTTGCCTGGTGTCACAATAGCTTTATAACACAGAGAAAGAATATGCCTTTATTTTCTAATATGTAAAATCCACTGGAATCTGTAGCACATTATTTTAACCACCACAGAAACTAATATTAATTGCAAATAACACCAAAAGTATGTGAATCAAAGTTTATTCTAGTCTGACTCAGGAAGCAAAGGAATTCTGTTCACAATACTACTCTTTGTTTCCCTTACAGCAAAACCTCCTTGCATTAGTCATTTATGGTATTAAGAAACATTGATAATTGCCTTTTATAGTTTTTCAAGCATCACAATTTAGTGCAACTATAATTGAAAAGCTGGATTTTGCAATCAAAAAGTAGAATACAGAGAGTGTTGCTATGCAAGAAAAAAAAAGAAGAATTTCCTCTTACTTTAGCTTATTAATTTTCAAATAGTGCTTTAGGGCTTGTTGTGATAGTTCTTTACAAGGTAGTAAATATATAACTAAACAGACTGTCTAGGCTGAAAACTAATTACCATTAGAAACTGAAGCATTTGGGCTTGTTATTTCTGCAAATCAAACAACTCTGAATACAATCTCCATATTAAATAAATTGTTCAGTGAACCATGAAGCTCTTCACAAATCTGGACCATGTTTTAAGGAGCCCTTTTTTTAGTTGCTGTATGCATGTCATTGCATGCAGAAGAGTTGGAATATTAAAATACTTTTTATATTGGAGGGTGGGGAGGAAAATTAAAAGATTGTCTTAAAACTTGGTTTTGGAAGTTTTAAAGTTACCAGCTAGGAAACCAAAGCAAGTTTAAAAACCAAGTGTATACCTTGAAGTTAGTTTTCCAATGTGTACAGAAATTATGATGGGAAGACATCCCCTGAACTTGCTTCTCATTCCTGTGTCCTGTGAACAGACACCTTTAGTAAAGCTGTAATAAGGAGTATTTGTTACATGTGCCTCAGAATCAGAATGAAGTTTCATATACTAACATTTCTAAAGATCTTCCATTATATGACTAATATTAATAAAGTTCTTAAGACTAAAAATAGGCAGTTTTTCTCTCAAAAAAAATATAGCTTTTTATTTCCAGAGCTGAGTTTCTTTCAAGGCAACAGCTAAGAAACAAACACCACATATATAAGCAGATGACACTTTGTTCAAAAATTAGAAGGAGAAAAAATCCACAGAGACTAAAAAATCCAAACATCCCATATCAGCAAAACATATAAGAGGTGAGGGTAGAAGGAAGCCTAGTTTTGGAATCATTCTTCAGACTAATTGCCTGGTATGCTGCCTGTGTTTCTGTCAAAAAACATGAAAGGAAAGTGCTGACTGATTATATATATTGGAATATCAAATTAGGATATACATTCTGAAATATATGGGGAGAATAAGCTACACATATAATAAGGTTGCATTTTTATCAAGGATTTCTGGATGACACAAACCATGTAAGGGAACTCAAGTGCTTTTACACAGTAGCTGTCATCTGATAGCTGAAATAAAATATATCTCTGTGCACAAAAAAGAAGGGGAAAAAGGCAAAATGAGAAAACAGCTTTAGATACTCACCAAGATAGGCAATGGTATAGGATTGCATGAAATCTTGTGATCATCATTCAGCCCCCTGTGTTTGACCATCAAAGGCTGTCATAAATTATATCTGGGGCTTTGCAGCACCTCTAGCAGTTAAGAAAGTAAAACATTTTAAATGTACACCCTCTTCTTTTCACTCATTCCACCCTACATGCCTTTATTCAAGCACAGTGATTTGTTTGTTTGGCTTTGTTAGAGCCTAATTAAGATTGGAACTTGATGAGTGCTCATTGAATAGAATTCATTCTGGATAAAATAAGGTAGCAATACTTATTGGGGAAGAAAAATAATTGGAGGACTGCACAGAGGGATTAGCTCCTTTGACTAAAGTCACACTCACCCTCTCTTACAGGGTTTTTAGACTGAATATTTCTTGAATCTTCAGCTGTTTCAAAATGTTTGGACAGGAAAAAGTGCTATAATTATAGAGAATATGTGCTGTATTCATTAGAAAAGACAAGAAGCCAACTCCTTTAAAGCAAAATCTTGACTTCATATTAGCTACCAAGTGTTCATAAAACCCCTCCTTTTTTTTTATGCTCCTTTTTTCCCCAAACCAGCTGCAGTCTCTGAGAACTGAAGGCCAGATAGCCCAAAGAGTGAACTTAAAACAACTCTTAAAAACAGCTTCTCAGTGTCCATTAGCCCTAATCAGGGGTGGAAATGTGCTCAAAAAATATATCATATAGGAAGCACAAGCTAGCTCTGCAAGGTCAGAGCCAGGGCAACCTCATTACTTTGAAAATTAGAGGACTACAGCATTTTGAAACATATCACAGAAGATTCAAATAAACCCCAGCTTGTGTGATGAGAAGAGGGTAAAAACAAACATAATTCTTGAGCAGCAGACTTCAATATGGCATCAGTAGCTGAAAAATGCAAGCAATTACATGCTTATCTTAAAAATATAATGTCTGATATAATGATTGGCATATTATAATACCCAGTTTTCTTCTGCATTGATTTTCTAATCTCCATTGTGTTTTGTAATAGATATCATCATTGAAAAGTCTCTGATTAACTGATAAACAGGTAAAAAAAAAAATCTATTGTATCAGTTTGCCCCTTTGGAAAGCACAATTCCTTTTTTTTTTTTTTTCCCTAAACTGCCACAAAAAGATAATTCAAAAGATCAAAGTATAGTGGCAGTTTAAACTAGTGAAAGCAAAAATATAATGAATCAAATGCATGCATTTACAAATGAAAAGTAAGATAGTTGGGAGAATAATGAGGTATTCGGGTCTCTAATTACTTTTCAAGCCTCATAATTAATTCAGCTATTTTAGATAAGTCTTTAAGAAACATTTAATATTAGAAGTGGTCACTATAACATTCAATAGGTGATGGTTCTGACAGAAGGACAGTGAATTTACAGAGTTCATCTTTCTGTTGGCATAAAAACATTGAGTTTCTAGTCCTTTGGGGTGTAGTTTGCAAATACGTTTTTTAACTGTTGGAATTTGTTTAAATATTTATTTTAATAAACCACAATGAAAATATCTTTCCTGCTTGAAACAAACCCTTCTCAGAATGCTAGGACTCATAAGGATGCATGACTTGATTTTGTGACAGCTGATGTCTGTACAGGAGATGTTTCATAAATGGAGACATTTTAGAGTAAGTTTTGCAGATTAATATTTTTCCAGTAGTGACATATGTATTGGAAAAAAAATATTTTCAAAATGAGGTCACTGCTTTAAAAATGTAAGAAACATTGTCAAATTTAAAATGCTCTTTTAGAAAAGAATTCAGTAACTGCACATTAAGAGTGACTTAATGTCTGCAACAAGCAAAACATCTGCTGCAGCAGAGGAAATGGAAAGTTAATACTCCAGATAAGCAAAGGAGGTTTGAAAAAAAAAAAATCTGCTATAAACCTTCCCCAAACCTCACATGAATTCTTCTTTGATCAAGTTAGTTCAAATGAAACAAATAACTCTCTCTTCCAATTAACTTCATATCCTCTATCCCTATTAGCTTTCTTTCCCCACCTTGTTTTTCATCAGATTTCTTGGGTTTTATCTTTATTCTAGCCAGGAGGGAGAAGACACAACCCAGTGTGTGTGCTGTGACCTGGCCCCACAGATCCCCGTGGCAAATTCAGTGTATCCCTTAGGTGGTGCATGCTTTGGATCACTGCTGTAGCTGCCTCCAGATTGCACTTGTCCTTGTGCTCTGTGACCCTGGACATCTCCCCTGTCATCCCCATGCCAGTCTAACAGCAGCCACCAGCCCCTGCAGGCAGAGACATCAGGTTAGTTGGATATTTCATATCCCATTTACAATGCTGGTACACACATACTGGGAGGTTTTCCCCACCCATGACTAGTGTGGGTCCAACTTCGTGCCCCAAAACATGCCCCAGAGTTTGTGAATATAAAAGAGTGGTATATTTGTATCCAAACAGCATATTTTAGACTCACATGAGAAACTCACTCTAAATCCAGCCATTGTGCTCTGTCAGTATGTATGATAATTTTACAGGGTGGATGTCTTTATTTTTGTTGCCTTCTGCTTTTCCATTACAAGACTTGAGTGGGATTTAAAGATTTGCAGTTGATCCTGGGCTAGCTGAATCCAAGAACATGGAAACTGCAAACACTGTCCAAAGAGGGTTCATTTAGGAGAGGTGAGATTTGCAGGACCTGCATGAAATCCTTGGCCAGCTGACAGCATAGAAAATGTCTCATTGATCCAGTGGAAGGGAAAGAAATATAAGACTAGGATGGAATAGTTGCATGTGGAGAAACAATATAGATGTTTCCATCTCCAACAAAGGAGATTTATTAGAGGACAGTCAATATGAGTTTGGCAAGAAAAAAATGGTAAAGGTGTGAGAAAACAAAGATAAAGTCAATGTGAAGAACTGATGGGTAACAAAGATTTTCTAAGGAAGTCTATAAGAACTGTAAATATAAAGAGTATATATATATACTGATGAATAGAAATTTCTTTCTAGACAATTTTCATACTTGACATCTGTCTAAATAAGACTAAAAAAAAAAGGCATGGATTTCTGCAAAATATTTCTTCATAATGTAAAAGCAAAATAAAATTTGTATTATTTCCCCATGCTTAAGCTTAGCACAAACTAGCTAAATATTAACTTGTGGTAGAGGCAAAAAACTACCTAATTTATAGCTGTAAAGGTTATGCAATTCTAGTTGCTAAAATACAATACCAAATCTATCCTAAGACCTTTGCATTTACAATTATACAAATATATAACGTTGTAGTTAAAATGCAAATACACATCTCACATACTATGGATTGTAAACTACAATTTCTTTTGTATTGGGAATTAATTTTCTTTAGCTATTGGGTTTCAAAATGAGGTCATATAATGTGAAATGGATTTTTTTTTTCTATAATCAAGTGCTTAAAAGCTGTATTATATATACATCCAGATTGTTTGTTTCTTTAGAATCAATTATACTCTAAAAGTTGCTTTATGAGAAAACACTTAAACTCTTCATGCACTGTACAGTGCTTGTTGCCACATCAAAATGTTAATAATAAAGGTAAAAAGTCATTGCAGGTTTTAGCTAAGCATTCTAAATTTCTCATGTTAGTTTCCATATGAATGTGAAGAGTTTCTTCAGCACCAGCCTATTCACAGTTCTGAGTAGCCATTACTGTCAATATGGCCATTAGTGAATCAACAGGGACACTTGGGAGTGCTGGCTGACCTGCTGCCTTGAAAACCTGCAGATGCCAATAACACTTGAAAGACATTTCAAAAGATTTTCTAACAGATCTCTTGTTGTCTGCAATGGTAGGATGCAGGCTGAGATGAAGACAAATCTGCATGCACAGGAAGAAGTGTGGCAGGAGCCTGAATATGAATGGATAGCATCATTTTCAGTGCTGTGGTTTATCTCTCCTGGCCTTGGGGCCTTGTCATGTGTTACCCACAGATCTTGTGTCATATCCACAAACAAATGTTTTCAACATCTTAAACACCATATAGTATCACAGAATCACAGATGTTAGGGGTTGGAAGGGACCTAGAAGATCATCTAATCCAATCCCCCTGCCAGAGCAGGGGCACCTAGACCAAGTCACCCAGGAACAGATCCAGGCGGGTCTTAAGTGTCTCCAGAGATGGAGACTCCACAACCTCCCTGGGCAGCCCCTGCCAGGCTCTGCCACCCTCACTGGGAACAAGTTTGTCCTTGTGTTTCCCCCAAACCTCTTGTGCTCCAACTGACTCCCATTGCCTCTTGTCCTGTCACTGGATGACACTGAGCAGAGTCTGGCTCCATCCTCCCTACACTCACCCTTAACATATTGACAGACACTGCTGAGCTCCCCCCTCAGTCTCCTCTTCTCCAGGCTGAGGACCCCCAGGTCTCTCAGCCTAGTAGATCTCTAAATTAACAATAAAATTAGGTTTTAGGTACATAAACTTCCACTATAGCCAGCAGAGACTGAGAGCAGAATTGATCTGTGGAAGCAGAGGTGTGTATAGGGTTATTTTAGCTGCAATAGTGTATCCCACACACCATCCTTCTGCTTCTCCAGAGGGACAGTCATACCTCATATGTGCCATGCAGATGTCTTAGGTGACATGTAGCACCTCACTTACAGATGTCTCAATTCAGGTATCTTCATATGGAGACTGGATTCTGCTTTCTGTTGTGATTCTAGAAAACACAGATATTGTGCTTGCTTAAGTGAGAAGTTCAGAACTGATGCATATATCGAATAGAAAAAAAACCTCAAACCTTCTTCCTGAAATTCATGAAGAGGGTGTTTTGTCCTGCTCCCATACTTCTGTCATGAAAGAGATAATGGAATCTGGAGACTGAGAGCTGCAGTTTGTCTTAGAGGCCAGATATCACTGATCATCAGATATACTGTAAAAAGAAATGAGAAAAGGTAATAGTATATAGACAATTTCTGGAACATCTAGCAATAATTTTGTCAAGTACATGCTCAAGTATTGTCTTAATGTGGTTACATATTGCTTTCTGTCTGATTAAAACTGCTGCATATCAGCAGTGTGATCATCTGCACTTTCAGAAAAGAGGTAAATCATATATTGTACTTCCTAAGCAGTCATGTGCTGTTTAATTAATTATGCTTATCAAATTAAATTAGGTAAGCAGAGTGAAGAAATTTTACTTCTGGAGGTCCTCAAAGACCTCTCTCTATGTGCATGGAAGTTGGGATGAATTTAATTGCCTAAGCACAGGTGTGTGGTGCCATTTTAGGTGTCCTGAGTATTGCTGGATTTAATCTGTTCAAGGAGAGTGGAAATCTCTCATGAACCATGGGTCAGATTTGCCAAAGCAGAGCCCATCAGCCAAGCTGGTGATGCAACCATGAAAACATTTGTAAGAAAGGGCAGAAAACACTGGAAAGGCAGAGGGGGAGAGGAGAAAAATAAAAAAAGAAAAAAAGAAAAAAAAAAAGAAAAAAGGGGGGAAAGAAAATAAAAAAAGGAGAAACAAGAGAGGAAAGGAAGAAAGTATTGAAGGCAAAGTTGATTCTGCAGCTGCCTCCAAGATGTTACTGACTGAATACCAGAATACAGCTCATTTCTTTGTGATGGATGACTTCAGCATTGAATTCCAATGCAGGAAAAGTGGGAAAGACAGTGTAAAAGAAAAACTGGGATGAGGAATTGTCATCCAAAATGATGACTTGCTGCTAACATTTTGTGTCTGATAGACTGTTCTCCAAAGTTTTCACAAAAAAATGTCAAATTTTTCAAATAGGAAAATCATCTAAAGACAGGTCATGTGTGTAAGATGCAGCAGCATGCCAGGCAGCAGTTGTCAGCAATGACTACAACCATTGCTCTGCAAATTAATAAGAAGAAAAAGAGAGATACCCTTTGCTTAGGAGGTAACAAAGATCAACAGTACAAGTCTGAAAACAAATGGGTAGTGTGAGGAATTCCAGCTTGGCCCTAAGAATAGATTTAGGCTAGTGTATCAGGCAAAGGAAGATTGAAAGAAACAAGGGAAGTGCATGGGCACAGTGTGATTCAGTTTAGCTGTCAACATGGGTTATCAGCATACTCACTGCAAGGATGGAAATACAGTGTCTCAGTGAAAAAAAGAACATTTAAAGAGCTAAGAAATACTTGGCATGCTGTGATATATTGTGAAATCATCTAGTATTCTTGAGTAAGCAATGCTTGCAGTTGGGACACTCAAGAAGAGTAAAATTCTTATTCCTGAAACAGAAAAGAAAGGGAAACTCTTGAAAAGAAATTAACAGCATCTCCCTATCTCAACTACAGTTTTATATGTAGTGTTTGAAAGCACTCAGGATTTCAGGACAAGTTACAAGCAAGAAAACCAACAAAGAAGCAGAATATAAAAATCACAGTAGAAACACTAGAAGTATTTTACCTCCCTGATGAAACTGATAAATGTGCTTAATGAAATCTAGTCAGGCAGAGAGGAAAGGCCTTTCTAAATAATAGAAATAAGGAAACATGAGCATGATACTGTGAAAGGCTGACCTCACTGACTTCAACAAACAGAGACAACTTGTGCTGCTCTTCATCACTGTAAAAATAATTTCCTGTGTGATACAAAACATCAGTAACTATACACAACTTATAAAAACAGACAAATTATGTTTGATAGATAAAAGAGTAAGTCAGCTATTTGTCCTTTAAAATGTACTCTTGGTCCTCAGGATCCATCAACAATACTTCCAATAAAAGTCAGTGCTATCCAAAAAAAACCAAACCCAAAATGAAAACCAACAAACTAATGAAAAAGAACTTGATCAAAAAATATCAG
>VYZU01070005.1:52847-70263 GCA_013401355.1 Ceyx cyanopectus
TAAGGAGAGCAGACTCCTGTCTCTAACACATGAACAAAGCATATCAAGAAAAGAAAGGAAAGATCAGACATTCAGAAAGAAGCTTGAGAAGTGTTGCTTTTCCAGAATGAAATCTGTTACCTGTCTTCAAAATGTACAACAATATCTTTGCAACTTCAAATAGTCATATAAAAGGACCAGGAAAAATCATTGCAATAAACCAGAAGAATCCAGCTTGATTCTCACCACAGGTAAAGGAAAAAAAAAATAAGGAAAAAAATAGGATGTTTGCCCTGTGTTAAGATGAACTGGTGAATGATGCCAAGAAAGATTTGACACCTACCCTGAGGTTACTTTGACATTTCAGCATTCAAACATGACCATGAACTTCTGTTAAAGATGCAACCATTAGCAGGGAAAGACAGTCTCTGCTCCATAGATCTTACCATGTAAATATGTTTTATGTCAGGGAAAAAAAAAATTATCATTGACCTGTGAAGGACATTCACCTACAAGCATTTCCCCACAGAGTTAGGATCTTTGCTTTTGTCCTCTGAGTTGTGTTAGTTTTGTCAGTGAGAGAAGGCAGAGTGAATGCCCTGCTATGTGTCAGATTTCATTCACAGCTTAAGCAATGGGATGTGAAGAGAGCACGTCAAAAATCCACAAAGCTCCATCATCTCAGCCCTTCCCCAAACGTTTATTTATGTAAATAGACTTGGAAGTGTGGCCTGAAGATCAAAAATTAGAATAGTGGAATTATTTCTCCTGAAAAGAGACTGGGAGTTGCAATGCTATTTGATGGATTGAAGGAAAAGAGCTTTCTTTTTCAGATATTAATTAAAAAAATAATAATACGGCATTAATATGACATTTACAAGGTTCAAAACATGGGATATGCCCCTCATGAAAGTATTTTCAACAGTGGCTAAAGAAAGGAACAAACTTTCTTTGACCAGAACCTGTGATTAGGAAAGGTAATATCTTAGTTTCACATTCTCCCTTTCCTTCAACCTTGCTTTTGAAAGATAGCAGTCTTGACATTATGACCTAGGAAAATGGACCCTTATTAATGGTCTAGAAGAGGAAAAAAAAAAAATTGAAATTATCTTTAGCAATCTGTAGGTTTTACAACATATTATCCTTAGGGTTTTTTTATTATTTTTAGTATTATTATCTTCTTTTCTTTGCAACCCTATGTTAGAAATAAATTTGCTTGAGTATTTACAAAGACAGNAAAGCAATTTCTTAGCCAGCAATATGCTAACCCCCTGGGACTGTTAATGAATCTGCTTTGTGGCAAACTTTTTCAGAGTACATGCTCCAGAGACTTTTTAAATATGTTGCTTTCTGAATTGTCCCATTTCCAGCAAGTTCTTTTGACTGAAATTCCTATTTTATTTCGTTCGGATGTCTGCAGTTTCATTTTCACTGCACTGAGCATTCAGCAATGGGGCAGCTCTTCAAACCATTAGCTGAGAGTATTATTTTCAGCTTTATCTTAAAGGTTTTTGTTATTTTTGCACTGCTTCACATAATATTTAGTCTGCAGTGTCCCTTTGAGAGCCAGACAGCTAAGAAATGACTTTTCTGTTGCTTTCTGTGAATGTTCATCATCATTTACAGCCTCTTCCCTACAGAGGGCACCTTTGCCTTATTGGAATTGCTTCTGCAGAAGAGATAATCGGTGTTTATCAGAGCCCTGAAGTGAGATCAGACTTCTCACGGACACAAGCATCTTGCTTGCCGAGTCTTTTAATTAATCCGGTTTTGTACCATAATTCAGCATCAAGCCATAAGAATGGTAAATTCTGTATTATTGCAGTCTCCACCAACAAGAGAGGAGATAACTGGAGATTGCTAGAGTTTATATTAGAGGCCAATGGGCACTGAGATGAATTAAGGAGCCAAACTTTGGGGTTTTTTTTCTTTCCGCCACTAATTAAGGGGTTTGTCATTAAAAAATGTTTCTGAAATGAGTACTAAAAACATTGTCTGTGGGAAAATAAGCTGTAGAAAGAAAGTCAACTACTTCCCAAATAAATCTTTCTAGCAGACCTCCAATTAGTAATTGCTATCTGAAAACTGTTCAAGTAGAGTAAAGGAAGATTTTATTCTTCTTTGTAAGCTTAGACTATCAAAACTGACCCTAAAAGTCTTATTTGGGGAAAAAATACCAATTGATTGCAAGACTGAGCCAAAAAGTAATTTTCCTCCTGATTTTTTGGTGTATTATTTATGAGGTGTCAAGTATATCACTCATAGCACCTTCTGATTCTGAATAAAATTAGCAATACTTTTCCATTCAATATCAGTTTTCAGCTCAATCTGTAACTCAGTCTTCCTTTACAGGCCATTTCACTAATGGTTTAAGACAGATGCAAACCTCATTGGTTTGTAAATGGCAAAGTGAAAATTCTAAAGAATAATCTTTCCTCTGTCATTTTATATCTGTCTGACTGTTCAAAAGAAAAAGCTACAGCTGTAAAAAGGAGTGCAAGACATTGCATTTATGTGACTTACAAACAGGGCAGTGCTGTGGTAGTTCATATTAACTGAGGGGAAAACAAATAAATGCATCAGACACCCTTTGCATATATATTTTTTGTGATGTTCCTATCAATAGCAGGTACAAATAGACTTATAAATTCAACAGTAGGCAACCTGTTGCAAGAAGACTAACTTCCCTGGGCTTTTTTTTTCTGAGACTGATGCTTTCTGCAAATAATCTAACACAAAATGCAGCAAGGAATGTGCCCTGCCTTCCCTAACATTTTTCTAGAGTCATATAGAAAAAAAAAAAAAGCATTAATGTTAATATTTTCTGCTTCAAATACCCAGCATAAAAGCACAAAAAACCTGAATCTCTTGTCCTGGGTGCTAAATTAATTAAGCAGGCCCAGTATTAGTGAGTAATACTTCAATGTTATTGGAAAATTATTTTAGAGAATATTGTGGCATGCTCCTCCCATATTATAATTTTACTTCCTTTTTCTTTTCTAATTATAGGCTGGATTCCTCACTAATTAAGGATTATTTTTTTAATATATATTTCATTTCTCAAAGTCAACAGGAATGTTGCCCATGTAAATATAGTGAGATCAATAGCTTGTCCTTATAAAAGTGTCTAATGTGAATATACGGCTTAAGAAAGTTAATGTAATAGAAAACAGTTGAAGCTAGAGTAAACTAAACAGGGACAAAAATAGTCCTGGGTACTGAAACATGGTGGTCCATGCTGTAAAACTCTTCAAATGGCCCCTGACACACTTTAAACATCATAAAAACCAATTCCTGAGCTCAGTATGAGGGAGAGGGAGGATGCTTACCCCAGAAACCCTTCCCCATTGGCAGGCTGCTGTCAGTAGCCTCTTTTGGACAGGAATAAAATGTATAAATACACATATGTTCAAGTTGTCTTTATTGTATAGGAAAAGGAGACAGGAGGAAAGAAAGAGAGGGAGAAAGTGGGCATCAAGATAACTGGAACTTCAGGTCATCCTAATGGATTCTAAAACTGAGGCCCAGAGAATAATTAATGATGAGCAATGAACTACAACTAGTGTTGGATTCTAGCCTCTCTCTAGGCTGGCATTAGCTGACATTATAAATTGAGGGAAGAATTCCCCAAATAATTGCAAATAGGCACTAGAGATTCTGCACACCAGCTACGAAGTGTCTGTGGTCATGCTAACAAAAGCAATTTCTTAGCCAGCAATATGCTAACCCCCTGGGACTGTTAATGAATCTGCTTTGTGGCAAACTTTTTCAGAGTACATGCTCCAGAGACTTTTTAAATATGTTGCTTTCTGAATTGTCCCATTTCCAGCAAGTTCTTTTGACTGAAATTCCTATTTTATTTCGTTCGGATGTCTGCAGTTTCATTTTCACTGCACTGAGCATTCAGCAATGGGGCAGCTCTTCAAACCATTAGCTGAGAGTATTATTTTCAGCTTTATCTTAAAGGTTTTTGTTATTTTTGCACTGCTTCACATAATATTTAGTCTGCAGTGTCCCTTTGAGAGCCAGACAGCTAAGAAATGACTTTTCTGTTGCTTTCTGTGAATGTTCATCATCATTTACAGCCTCTTCCCTACAGAGGGCACCTTTGCCTTATTGGAATTGCTTCTGCAGAAGAGATAATCGGTGTTTATCAGAGCCCTGAAGTGAGATCAGACTTCTCACGGACACTTTCTGGGTGAAAGTTGGGAGGATTATCCCGTGGTCCCTTAAAAAGTAATTACAGAGTGTCCTTGCAAATTTGGAGCATCTACTTTGTCACATGTTGACTCGCAGCAATATCCCAGCGAGCAGGTTAGCAGGGTAAGTATCTAAACTCCTTGAGAGTGTCTGACACCTGCTTAACCTGCTGGAAGAGATGAGGCAAGGGAGTCTGGCTTCCTACAGAGTGCTCTGTCACCCGCCTGAGCAGTTCCCACTGGAAGCAGAAGAGTATTCATTGAAACTGGTTCACTGGTTATTGCTTTTACTTCAATACCTTTTTTTTCCCACCACTTAAAAAATAAATGTTTCTACCTCATTTAAAGGAAGGACTTTGACTTTCTCTTCTCAATTTGTCTCCTCTGATTTGGGGTATGAAATAGAACTAACACTCCTCTTGAAAGGAAACCTCCTGGATTGTGATGTGTCCAGACGTGGGGGGTTGTGGCTTTTGGGGGAGGGAGACTGCATCCTTCTCAGTAACATTCCTGCCTTGCTTCTTCAGCTTCCTTAATTTGCCTTTGCCACCTTGACTTCCAGTCTGTCCAGCTGTCTACACTCAGCCTGGCTGTTTCCCCAGGAACCGGGCGAGCTCCGTGGAGGGCAGCGTGGAGGAGGTGCTGGGGAATCTGCGACGAGCAAACACGGTGCTGCTGGAGGCCCAGGGGGCTATCAGAGGCTCTGGCTCTTCCCTTCGCTTCATCCAGGAGCGCGTTGAGGAGGTAAGCAAGGGGCAACAGCTTCCCAGGAAGGGTACCCTGCCCTGCCCTCTGCTCCTTTGAAACTGCCCTGCTTGGCAGAGTCCTGCACCAGCACAGCTGGGAAACGGCATCGGGGGAAGTGTTTGCTGTGAAAATCTTTCTGCTGTGCCTCATTTGTGTGCTTCTCCAGACTCCAGTCATGGTCCCTGCTGGAGTCCCCCGAGACAAACCCTGAGGAGTCCCCTCTCCCTGCCTCTCTCCCGCTTTGGCTGGCAGCGTAGCTGGGCGGAGGGAAAGAGCACTGGCAGTGAGGTTTGGGTGTGCTGCCTCCATGACGTGCAGCACTCTGCTTTCAGATCGAGGCCGTTCTTGGGCCGGCCGAGAGGAACGTGGTGTCCATGGCGGAGCAGCTGGCCGGGCTGCTGGAGAGGCTCTCACAGCTGCAGAGCAGCACCGACCAGAACCGGCTGCGAGCCACCGACGCGCGGCAGGCGGCCGAGGAGGCAGCTGAGCAGGCAGGGAGCACCCAGCAGGTACTGGGCACTGTGCTGCCAGCCACACTCCAGTCCCCTCATCAGGCAGCAGAGCCAGCCAGGGCCTAGCACACCTTTAGATGAGGCAGGGAGGGTTTTCCTGCATGAACCATGGCTTGCACACTGTCCTTCTGCTGCTTCCTCACCTCACCACTGTCCCACTGCTGAATGTTTAGGGCTTTTCTCAATTCCAGTNACCCCATAAACCCTTCCCAATGGGCAGGCTGCTGTCATTAACCTCTTTTGGACAGAAATAAAATGTATAAATACACATATGTTCAAGTTGTCTTTATTGTATAGGATTTTTTCTAGGCAAGTTTAATTTGCTAGCATAAATGTAGTCTCCAAATCTGTATTTACTCTTGGGTGTTACATGTCACTGTAGGTAAAAGTATTCAGCTATTGGCCCTTTCTTGTAAACTCTGCAGTGAATTCCAAGTTTATATCAGATGGAAACAAAACACTCAAGAAAACATTTTCTCCATTATATATCCACTGCTATATGCATTATTTTCCTTCTAATTGTTTCATCTTGAGAGGAAAAAATAAAACTTAGGGCTGTAAGGAAAATGTTTGTTTTGAATATAGCTTTATGGTTGTAGATAGGACAGTTTAAAACCTAAACCCACTGAGTAATATTTTAGAAGGAACTAAGTTGCTTAGGTCCCCCTTAATAAACAAATTTACCAGTGGAGAGCAGAGGGTCTCCTTGGTCAGCATGGGGTACGACATGGTATTGATTGTGAAGGGGTTGTTTGGCCCAACAGCAAATGGGGCTTAATCCAGCCCTTGAAGTCTTTTCTCATCAAGGTGACACATTTATTTGTGAAATAAGAGAGTCTACTTGGAAATCTTCACCCTGGTAGCAATGCATCAGTCAACTGGCCTAAATTTCCCATGGAAGGCCAGAGAAACCTTCACCATCACAGACTTCGTTTGATTGCCCATACCCATTGCTACCAGTGGGAAACCTGGCTTCATTCTCTTGTCCTGTGGGAACAATAGAAGCTTGATGTGTGAAAACAGGTTCTGCACTCTGGAGGTGATCTGCCTAACTGGTTATTAGTTGTACCACAGAATGCAAATAAGAAAGCAGAAGCAAGCAGCATCATTTCAGCATTCCCTTGCTTCTAGCCCCACTTGTGTGGATGTAGTGAACCCAAGCAGCTAGATTAAAGCAGCTTAGATGGTGATAGTTAATTTTTCTTGCTTTGAAGTTTATATTTTAAGTTCTATTTTAAGTTTATACTCACATATTTAGGAGAGNTGAAAACTGTTCAAGTAGAGTAAAGGAAGATTTTATTCTTCTTTGTAAGCTTAGACTATCAAAACTGACCCTAAAAGTCTTATTTGGGGAAAAAATACCAATTGATTGCAAGACTGAGCCAAAAAGTAATTTTCCTCCTGATTTTTTGGTGTATTATTTATGAGGTGTCAAGTATATCACTCATAGCACCTTCTGATTCTGAATAAAATTAGCAATACTTTTCCATTCAATATCAGTTTTCAGCTCAATCTGTAACTCAGTCTTCCTTTACAGGCCATTTCACTAATGGTTTAAGACAGATGCAAACCTCATTGGTTTGTAAATGGCAAAGTGAAAATTCTAAAGAATAATCTTTCCTCTGTCATTTTATATCTGTCTGACTGTTCAAAAGAAAAAGCTACAGCTGTAAAAAGGAGTGCAAGACATTGCATTTATGTGACTTACAAACAGGGCAGTGCTGTGGTAGTTCATATTAACTGAGGGGAAAACAAATAAATGCATCAGACACCCTTTGCATATATATTTTTTGTGATGTTCCTATCAATAGCAGGTACAAATAGACTTATAAATTCAACAGTAGGCAACCTGTTGCAAGAAGACTAACTTCCCTGGGCTTTTTTTTTCTGAGACTGATGCTTTCTGCAAATAATCTAACACAAAATGCAGCAAGGAATGTGCCCTGCCTTCCCTAACATTTTTCTAGAGTCATATAGAAAAAAAAAAAAAGCATTAATGTTAATATTTTCTGCTTCAAATACCCAGCATAAAAGCACAAAAAACCTGAATCTCTTGTCCTGGGTGCTAAATTAATTAAGCAGGCCCAGTATTAGTGAGTAATACTTCAATGTTATTGGAAAATTATTTTAGAGAATATTGTGGCATGCTCCTCCCATATTATAATTTTACTTCCTTTTTCTTTTCTAATTATAGGCTGGATTCCTCACTAATTAAGGATTATTTTTTTAATATATATTTCATTTCTCAAAGTCAACAGGAATGTTGCCCATATAAATATAGTGAGATCAATAGCTTGTCCTTATAAAAGTGTCTAATGTGAATATACGGCTTAAGAAAGTTAATGTAATAGAAAACAGTTGAAGCTAGAGTAAACTAAACAGGGACAAAAATAGTCCTGGGTACTGAAACATGGTGGTCCATGCTGTAAAACTCTTCAAATGGCCCCTGACACACTTTAAACATCATAAAAACCAATTCCTGAGCTCAGTATGAGGGAGAGGGAGGATGCTTACCCCAGAAACCCTTCCCCATTGGCAGGCTGCTGTCAGTAGCCTCTTTTGGACAGGAATAAAATGTATAAATACACATATGTTCAAGTTGTCTTTATTGTATAGGATTTTTTCTAGGCAAGTTTAATTTGCTAGCATAAATGTAGTCTCCAAATCTGTATTTACTCTTGGGTGTTACATGTCACTGTAGGTAAAAGTATTCAGCTATTGGCCCTTTCTTGTAAACTCTGCAGTGAATTCCAAGTTTATATCAGATGGAAACAAAACACTCAAGAAAACATTTTCTCCATTATATATCCACTGCTATATGCATTATTTTCCTTCTAATTGTTTCATCTTGAGAGGAAAAAATAAAACTTAGGGCTGTAAGGAAAATGTTTGTTTTGAATATAGCTTTATGGTTGTAGATAGGACAGTTTAAAACCTAAACCCACTGAGTAATATTTTAGAAGGAACTAAGTTGCTTAGGTCCCCCTTAATAAACAAATTTACCAGTGGAGAGCAGAGGGTCTCCTTGGTCAGCATGGGGTACCACATGGTATTGATTGTGAAGGGGTTGTTTGGCCCAACAGCAAATGGGGCTTAATCCAGCCCTTGAAGTCTTTTCTCATCAAGGTGACACATTTATTTGTGAAATAAGAGAGTCTACTTGGAAATCTTCACCCTGGTAGCAATGCATCAGTCAACTGGCCTAAATTTCCCATGGAAGGCCAGAGAAACCTTCACCATCACAGACTTCGTTTGATTGCCCATACCCATTGCTACCAGTGGGAAACCTGGCTTCATTCTCTTGTCCTGTGGGAACAATAGAAGCTTGATGTGTGAAAACAGGTTCTGCACTCTGGAGGTGATCTGCCTAACTGGTTATTAGTTGTACCACAGAATGCAAATAAGAAAGCAGAAGCAAGCAGCATCATTTCAGCATTCCCTTGCTTCTAGCCCCACTTGTGTGGATGTAGTGAACCCAAGCAGCTAGATTAAAGCAGCTTAGATGGTGATAGTTAATTTTTCTTGCTTTGAAGTTTATATTTTAAGTTCTATTTTAAGTTTATACTCACATATTTAGGAGAGGTTTCATAAAACCAACTTGCTGGTATATACATGTGACAAAAATATTTGGCATGGATAAATTTTTACTACTGTAATTCACCTCCTTCTATCTATATTACAGTTTCCTTAAATTCATTTCTTACTCACTGCCTTTCCCCTAAAATTTCCTTTGCATTTCAAAGGACAAGAATCAAATGTGGTTTTCTTTTTTCTTTATTCTTTTTGGTACTTTTGTGACTCAGCTTCTTGCTTTCCAGTTGTAAGTATCTACTTATAGATCTACAGCTGTGGCTAAAGCTAAGAATGCATTGAGGAATTGCTGTCTTCATAAGTCTATTTTTATTGGGTAAATATTCCAGGAATGTACTTTGTGTAAGCACTCAAAAAACATAAGCTTAAAGTCCAGTATCACACTAATAAAATTCAATTGCATGTAAATCACTGAGCACTGAAGAGGAACAGACAACTGGGAAGTTATATTATTTATAAAATCAAGCTAATAGTCACAATAAAAGTCTTTTGCCCTTATCCATGAAAATCAACAGAATTTATTTTGGCTCACTTGTCTTTATTATACCTACCATAAAGATACAGGAATTACTTTCTTTTTGTTTTATATCTATACCAAGTATTTGAAGTAAGTGTCTATTTTGGATATGTGAAAAAATAAAGTAAAACAGGACTTCCTGCAAATAATTTTAAACTGTTTTTATATTCATTGCCTTCTGTATTTATGGGTTTTGTGACAAATTTTTGGCATAGAGAACTATTTGAGAGTATATTTTGGTATTTATTATTAATTAAGAAATGCACAGCAACAATAAAGGCAAAGGGAAAAAAAAAAGTGACTGTGAAATAGAGGTCGACAGGTGTGAATCTTGGCCTCATCATCCACCAGATCATTTTAGCCATTGGGCCTAAAGTATTTGAGAATATATTTGGAGTTATCCTTGGCTGAATAAGGTTTAGTATCTCAAGAAGTTAATTCAAAGAGAACCAATGTTTTACTGGATGCTTTTACAGATGGAGTTAGAAGATGACAGGATTGAGTAGCTGTGTGTGATGCATTCAGAGCTGTCTCTACTGCTCTGGGAATCCTGCAGGTGAAATCATGATGCTGGACACTAGTGTAAGTGCTTGGATCTGAGTGGGTGCAGTATCCACTATCCCCAGACACACAAACTATAAACACGAGAGACATTTGGTGCTGCTGTGGAAGTGTATCTAGATTGCTGTCTGCTTACCCAGACCAGAGGGCTGTGTGTCACCTGCCTTGCAAAGTTCATCCTCATCTCCAAAGCAAGAACAGATTCCAATAAAATAGAAATGCAGCCCATTAACAATCCCTGAACATGATGTGTGTAAAAAACTCCAACCAAAAAAAAAACCCCAAACAACAAAACCACAAACCTCAAACACCTGAGCAAAGAAAGAATGGGCCTAATTCAAATATCTCCCAGAGCTTTAGTGTTGCATGCCAGGTGAGTATCCCAAACTTAGAAATGGATTTAGCACTGTGCTTCCCATGGGGTCTCAACAGCCCCTCCAGTTCTGTTCACAGTCACAGCGTGAAGATGCTGCCTCTGAAACACTTGTTCCATGCACACCCCTCCTCAGAGGAGGGTTGGCAAAATGGGAAAGGACAACTTTTCCCTGTCTGCTTTTCCTAAGTTTCCACTTAGAAGATGAAGAAACAATATCCGCTCAGTAAGGGCGAGTTTAACCCGGGTTTTGTCCCGGTGTCATTCCTTTGTGCTTTCCCCCAGTCCTGCCCGCGTTTCCTCAGCCCCGAAGGGCGTTTCTCCCACGGGGAGCCGGGAAGGGAGGAGAGGAGCCGGGCAGAGCTTTGGGGAGCCGGGAAGGGAGGAGAGGAGCCGGGCAGAGCTTTGGGGAGCCGGGCAGAGCTTTGGGGAGCCGGGCAGAGCTGAGAGGAGCCGGGCAGAGCTTTGGGGAGCCGGGCAGAGCTGAGAGGAGCCGGGCAGAGCTTTGGGGAGCCGGGCAGAGCTTTGGGGAGCCGGGCAGAGCTGAGGGGAGCCGGGCAGAGCTTTGGGGAGCCGGGCAGAGCAAAGGGGAGCCGGGCAGAGCTGAGGGGAGCCGGGCAGAGCTGAGGGGAGCCGGGAAGAGCTGAGGGGAGCCAGGCAGAGCTGAGGGGAGCCGGGCAGAGCTGAGGGGAGCCGGGAAGAGCTGAGGGGAGCCAGGCAGAGCTGAGGGGAGCCGGGCAGAGCGGAGCAGAGGGGAGCGCATCTTGGCTCCCCCCCACCCCCGCAAGGGCACTAGTGGGCGCTGCACTGTGTAGTAAGTTTCTCTAGGGAACCAATTCCACACTGCTCGGCCATGGAGGGGGGAGGAGGGAAAAACTATTGCTTCAGGAGAAAACACTAAGTCTGTGCGTGTGGTGTGCGGGCGGTTGTAATTTATGCTTCTTTGCGTTAGTGGTGCTGAGCTGGGAGAGGTCACAGGATAAGCAGGCACCAGACAAGCAGGGAAATTACTTTGGGTTTTTTTGGTCGGTTCTCCTGATGGGTTTTGTTTGTTTCTTTCTTTTGTTTGTTTTTCCTTCTTTTTCTTTCAATGAAGGACTTGGCAGAGCAGCACCCCGCCTCCCAACCCAGGGCTCAGAAATAAGGTGTCGCTCCTGTTATGCTACACGAAGTATCTGCGAAGTCCTCAAGCAGCACAGCTGAAAACTGTCGAAAGAGCTGGTGCATGCCACGTTACTTTTCAGCTTCTCTTGGTGTGGTTGGCAAGACAACTTAGTTTTGTCTAGGCGAGAGGTGGGGGATGCTTAAAAAAACCTCCTCTAGTGACATTCTCTCTTGTTGTCCAACAATGAGACTTTTTTGGGTACTGTTGCAGGAGACGTGGGAAAACACCAAACAAACGCAAACAAATAAACAGAAAATAAAACCCCTCGATACTTTACACAGCCCTACTTAGCAACTTTCAGACTTTGCTCCTCTGCTTTGCTATCTAGAGAGAGTAGACGGAACAGGGAGATAACGCTTCTATGCAAATGAAGATACCAGTTGCTCGCCCACTCTCCGCTTAGGATAGTGGAAGACACACTGGTTTCCCCTAAAGCAGGTTTTGGTGGTTTTTTTGTTTTGGGTTTTTTTTTTATTCCCCGGTAGCCTCCTGCATGTAAAACGCCAGTGCATTGTCCTCTGACAGCTGATGCTTATCGTGCCGGTGAGGGTATTGTGTTTCAGCTCGTGGCACTGGAAAACCTTGCAACTTTCTTTTGAAGTTAAATGGCTTCATTTTGTTTCCATGTATGAATAACTCTCCCAATAACTAGAGTGACCCAAAAGTCGACCGTTTACAACGCCCATCCGAGCAACCTGTTCCTCTCCCGGTCACTGCTTTGCACAAGGTCCCCTCGAAACAGCAGGAGAAGAAGGTTCCTCAACCAGCCCAAGTTGCATCGTAATTAAATTTTATTTTATCCTACCGAGGCATGCAAAATATAGAGCAAAATACAAGTTTAAGTAATTTGTTTGTATTCTTATCTGTAGGAGTTGGAAATTAACAGCCCCGCTAGTTTACTGTTAAGCCTGGAGAGCGAGAGATTGCTTTGCAAACATTATAGTTATTATGTCTGCAGTTGGTACTCTTTGTATAAATTATTGATCAGCCATCTTATTTTTCTTTCTGCTTAATGGATATTATAGCATAGCCGTTTACACGCTATAGTTAAGGTTGTGTCAGCACTTCCATTTATAACATCCCTCTCTTAGCGAGAGTTTATAACTCACTGTAAAATTCTGCTCTGGGATGAAACTTTTTAAGCTCGGACTTTTAAAGGTATGTGTGTCTCCCCAACAGAGAACGGTAACAATTCTTTTTCTGCCTTTTGAAAAATCCGGGAATAATAAAGGTAAGTCCCCCCCGCCCCAGTGTTTTTCACTCCCTTAAGTGACTCGAAGAGGAAAAAGGCTGCTTCTCGCAGCTGTCAGCTCATACCGAAAACAGAACCCAGTGTGCAATTAAAATAAAAATAATAATTATTATTGTTAATAAGGAAAACAATTAGTGCCAGAGCGGCTGCCGAGCCGCCGCCCTCAGCCCCGCCGGGAGCAGGAGCCCGAAGCTGCGGCTGCCGCAACTCGCAGCGCCCCGCGGGAGGGGGCGAGGGGACCCCGGCGGCCGGAGGGGACAGCGGGGGACAGAGGAGACACCAGAGGACAGAGGAGGCACTGGGGGACAGAGGAGACACCAGAGGACAGAGGGAGACAGCGGGGGACAGAGGAGCACCGGGGGACAGAGGGAGACAGCGGGGGACAGAGGAGACAACACAGAGGATCCCGGGGTTCCCCGCAGCTCCCGGGCCGAGCGGTCCCACGGCACCGGGAGTGATGCTAAGGGCTCGTAGGGGAAAATCAGGACCTTTTAAATACCGGGCCGGCACTCAAGAGTCTCTATTTCGATTAGCCTGGGTGGGAAGCTAGGGATGGAGCAGCTCTGTGAACTAATTCTGTCAGTGGGGGAAAGCACGGTAAAGGGCATCTCAGATTAGATCGGGGCTTTGACATAATTTAATGGCAGGGGCTTCGTACTTCATCATTATTGCTCTGAGCGACTTTTCCTACCTGTTGGTAGGTGAATGAACACGTTAGACTGAGGACCTCTAATGAGAGCCCAAGTATAACTCACGACACAGGCGCTCCCAGTCTATTCCAGTCCTCATTTAATTGACGCAAGGAAGTTGCTTATCATTTCCTCCTGGTCCTGCAGCGATCTCTCTCCGCTGTCAGTTGGCAGGTGAATGGCAGCTGCTGGCAGTGCCTAGTTACCTGTTCCATCCATCCCGCGCCAGCCTGAACCCGGGAACCCGACCCGCTTCACCATTTGGCTCCGGTGGCTGCAACGTGACCGGGAGGCTCAAATCAGCATAAGGCTTGTTTTAGTTACTGACTTCGAAACCTTATTTTCTGAAGTCAGAATAGTGACTTAAGGAGAAAAAAAAAAAAAAGCGGAAAAAAAAAGAAAAAGCAAGTAGCTTAAACGGCGTTTGGTGTTTACAATTTGCATATATGCGCTTGTGCGTGGGTGTGGGTGTGTACGTGTGTGTGTGTGTGTCGGATGCAGGGGAAGAGGGAGGGAATGGATGAGAAGGTTCCCAAGCCGTCGGTTATTGCATCTCTCGGTACAGCCCGTCCCTCGGTCAGAGCATCGCCGGAGATAACCCCCCTTGCTCGTGGGGATGGAGGGAAATCCTGCCCTGTACTCGGGCAGTGAAGACCCTCCGAGCCAGTCAGATGACTAACGGGAGTGCAGCCGGCAAAAGATGCTCTGACGCTGAAGTGCCCGGGTTAGGCAGGGCGTGTTCTTGCTGCCAAGCCCAGAACAATTCCCCTTCCAGTCCTGCGCTGGAGATGTGAAGCCACTGCTTTCAACTCTCCAGCTGAGAGATGCACATTAATCCGTGATTCGAGGTGATAATTTGCTCCCGTGTTATCTTTTGAAAAAGACTTGAAAAGCTATTTTTAATGCCTCCTGAAGTTTCTTCGCTTCTGTTCTCCTACTACTTTTTTTCTTTTGTAAAGCAGCCACCAAAAGTAAATATCAATATATTGCAGTAAACAGAATGTAACAGCAATGTCGCCACAAATTCTGGACTTTTAATGATATATGGTGGAGCGTTCAGAAGTGTATGCTATTGTTAAAGCTGTTTGTGCCGGGTGTGCTAATGCACTGTTTGATTGAGTGAATTAGCAGTCATAACAATCTGGCAGTCTGGCCATAGAAGTGTGCTCAAATTGATTTGTGTTATGGCTGGACTGGAAAATTCAGTGTTAGTTGTTTTTTGCCCTGGGGCATTGTTTGTACCAAACTCCACTTTTCATTTAATTTTCCAATAGATTTTTGAAAGACCAAAAGGTTTGTGATCAACGTTTGCTGCACTTTATTATTATTCAGTTATTAAAAATATCCTATGAGTAATTTCAGGTTCCCCCAAACCTTGCTTTCAATTAGAGTAAACATAATTAGCGTGGCATCGTGCTTGGAATGGTAAATCTCCCTTTGTATCTATTAAGCATGTTATCTACTTGTCCTGTCACTGAAAGGAATCCAGTTTGTATTTGTATTGGACAAGGTCTGAGCTACTTTGACTATAATGCAACAATTAGAAAACCAGCACTGCAGCATCCAGTTTCTTATTGCTGCTACCACACTTCACATCAATCTCCACTGTATTCATCGTGTTTTCAATGTTTAGTAAATATCTTGGTGGGAAAAAAAAAATAAATAAAAGGATACACACTCACACAGGCTGTGAAACAATTCACAGACTTTCATTTCTGAGTCTATTTTCCTGAGTGATGCAGGGGGATTTGCTGTGAGGTCCCTCCCTTCCCTCCCCCTTTCTGTCTTCCCTCTAAATAACAGATAGCTCCTGAAAGGTGCTTGAGACCAAACCAGAACTTACCTCCTCTTTGCCAAGACTTTCTCCTTTCTTAGAATCTTCTGCTCAGCAGTTGCCAGAATCATAATGCAGCGTGGTTAAACCTAAAACATCACTCTATTGATCACACAGAAAGCCTTGTGCAATCAGTTAGTTTCTTCTCTTCAGAAAGCAGTGAACAAAATAGGTCACTGGACAAGGATAAGACAAAATACGAGACAGAAAGGTGTTTCTTAGGAAAAGAAATTGAAAAGCAATGCAGAAAAAGATGTTGTGGATGAAGTTAACACAGTAATATATATTAATCTTTACCAGGTGCCTGTCTTCTCTGAGCTTCCCCTCCCCCAGTCCATTCCTCCACAGGCATTCAGAAGATAAATACTTTGTGCTGCGGGTTTGTTTGTTTGTTTTTCTGAATGAATTTCAATATGTATTTATCAATAATAACTGGAGGGAGCTGAGGTACTACCCTGTCCTCTGTCAGTCAGGTATTTACATTCCTTCAAATGCAACAGCTACAATGTGTTTTCTAATTGCATTTTTACCCTTTACAGCTGACCTCAAAATTGTAATTTAATAAAATAGTGAAGTCCGTATCAGTCTTTTTTTAGAGCAAAAAATTACAAGCACTGTCAATACATCTTACTGCCTTAACACACATTTTAAGAAACCAAAATCACCCAAATAAATTAAAAGGGACAGAGAAGCAGATAGAATACCTGCCCTGAACAGTTACATGAGCAGAACAGAAACCCTGCTTCAAACAATATTCGAGGAAAGAAATTAAAGACTTCTTAATTAGTGCAGCAATTAAGCTTTCTTGGTCGCATTTTAATCAGCCCAGGCCCTATCAAAGGACAAACAGAACGATTTGC
This sequence comes from Ceyx cyanopectus, assembly GCA_013401355.1. Classification (NCBI taxonomy): domain Eukaryota; kingdom Metazoa; phylum Chordata; class Aves; order Coraciiformes; family Alcedinidae; genus Ceyx; species Ceyx cyanopectus. The sequence continues at coordinate 69,127 of VYZU01070005.1, forward strand.
AGGTCTTTGAATTTTAAACAGTCTTATTGATTTCAGCACCATAAGTCTTCACTTGACATAGGGAGAATTTTCAAATATCAGTTACAATAATTTGAGTCTTGCTGATATTAACACAGGGACAAAAAAAAAAAAAAAAAAGGAAAAAAAGAAAACACCCAACAATACAATTACATGAAAGGGTCAGAGAGTAAAAGAGATGCAATCTGAAAAAGTTTATGAAGAGCAACCTCAGGATTTGTTGGTGTTTCTGTGAGTGTGTGAGTTGAAATAAATCCAGTCGCTCCCCATAATCACCAAGGCAGAAGCTTTGAGGAGTCTTGAACTTTTTCAAGCATCTTATTTCTAGGTTTCTAATTCCATTGTTGCATTGAAATGATCAAGGGCGACCTAAACCTGTGGTAGGAAACTCTTGCAAACTACATGATATGGTTTTGAATGATAAGAACGAAGCATCCGTGAGAGCACAGAGCAGGAAGAAAAGCAGAAGGGCTGGTGAACATCATGTGGCCTATGGAGGGTACAGAACAAATGAAATGGTAGTTTCCCAATTCAGAGTTCACAATTGGAAATGATAAGTTTGATGCCACTGGAACTCCAGTTGTACATGGCCCTCCAGATAAAACATTCTGGAAAACTCCTAAGAATGGCTCAAAGCGTTGTGCACAAATAGGATCACATGAGACTTCAAAACGAAATGCCACTGAGGCCGATTTGCCAACTGCAAAGATTTTAGTGCAGGATAGCTCCAATTTCACTAGCAAAGGACATCTTTACTGGAATTAGACCACAGCTTCCTGCAACTGAACCTAAAGCACAATGAGCATATAGACTGTATAAGCATAATTTATGTGTGATAATGTGGAAATTCCCCTGCACTGAATTATTACAGTTGAGATTATCCACTCTGGAGATGTGTCATCCCATGAGTCATAACTCATATAATAATATACATTAATTATTTTTTTTTTAAACCCCAAACAGCTATGGGCATATAAACGTATCACAATTAATTAAGCACACTGCGTATTTCTTAAAACTGGAAGAACTACGTACACACCAAACCCTGCCGCTGCAGACACACCACCCCCAGCTGTAGGAATGGCCATTTCTTTCCCCTTTTAAAACGCCAAGTGCCAT
>VYZU01070006.1:0-20914 GCA_013401355.1 Ceyx cyanopectus
AAAAAAAAAAAAATTAGCTTTTTAATATTACATTTAAAATCCCATGCTTTTTAACATTAAACACTATTACATGCTAAAAGCTATTCAACAACCCTACATAATAGTGGAAACTCACTCATGCAAAGGCCCATTCATCTGCCTTTTTATACACTACTCACTTGCAGTTGGATATTTGTACAACGTATCTAAGGCTAATAACCCTCCTTTCAGTCTAAACCAAGAACTACCAGATCCAGGGGCAACAGCTAACAATTTCCAGAGTATGTTTAGATTGGAAAAGTCATACAGGAAGAAGGGTAAAGTAGGGAAACACTCCAAAGCAAATAGACTGGAATAAAATCAGCAGATGTACAAAATCAGCTGACAGAAAAACTGTTGTTTGCCAGCTTTAATAACCTTTTTTTTTTCCTTCCCCCCCCCCTTCTTTTTTTTTTCTAGGCAATATTCCATTATTCCTTCATAACTGGCAGCTTAGGCTGTGTCTATATGAGTTTCAGAGTCTAGACCTGGGTAATCAAACTTAACCATCTATACCATGGAATAAACCAGTCCCTGGCACTGTATAGCTGTAGCTGAGGACTTTTTCTCTGCCCTGAGGCCAGATGCCTTGTGCTGCTAACAACATCCAAAATGAGCTGATCCTTTTCACAGTGCCTACCAGCAGTTAATTATCAACTGTCCACCTCACTTCAGAGCTTCGTTTTCGTCAAAACCATACAGAAACATTATCAGATAAACTCCTCATTTTAAGGAGAAACAGCACTTGCTAGTCTAATTTTAGTTATTTCATAGAATGTTGGTGTGTGCCATCAACTTAATGCTGCAATGTGCAGAATAAAAATCCAATTGCTGGTTACCTTCCCTAGTGTTGTCTGCAATAGATGTCATCTTGGTGCTCACTTTAGATCCTTTCTGATAGCTGAGTAATGACATGTGTGAGATGAATCATAAACCTTGGTCGGAAGTTAACTTGACATCATTTTTGTTTAGACTATTTGCTGCCAGTAATTCTCTTGATAAATGTTAAAAGTTCCCTGCAAGCCTTTCCCACTGTATCTGGGGGGAGGGCACGTGTGTGAAAGGGCAATTTTTTTAGCAACAAAAACATAACCCACACATATCCTGCCTTACACTTAATCCAGAGAGTTTTAAAACACAAAAAAACAAAAAAACAAAATAGAAAAAAAATCTTTAAAATATTATCAAACATGGCCAGTAAAACCTGTACTCCAGAGTGGGGTCATGGAACATCAAATATGTTAAAGAAATCACTACTCAGTACTAGTTTTTTCAATGATACAAAAATATTGTGTCATATTTTCTACTGGAAGACAACAAAAATCACTTTGCTTCACATTTTCCATGAAAACAAGTCTGAAAAAATCAGTAGTTTTACTCAGTAAGTCAGAAAAGCACTAGAGATAATCTGTTAGAAGTTATTTCCTTAGACTCTTTGGATGCTTATTACCAGTTAATGTGCGTTCATAATTGATATTTATTATTTGCCATTATTATATTCAAATTATTAGAGCAAATTTGAATACTCTCCTTTTCTTTGTTTTCTCCTTTAGTTTAAGATCATTACAACTTTCCTGAATACCTTTGCAATGACTGCAGCCTAATTTTCAACTATGTGTTGTTAGTGTCTCTTTAAAGGTGCTACATGACTTTTTGTCAAGTTATCCCTAAAGATTAGACTGTGTATTTGACTAGCAAATTCTAATAGGTCCAAATAATATCTCAAGAGGAAAGTAGTATGACTAACTAGAGGCCAGAACACTGCATGTTTTGAAGCTTAGCTCCTAGAGACATTTTGGCTGATGTAGTCCCAACTTACAAAAAAAAAGAAAAATCTGAACAAAAGAAAGTATTTAACATAGATTAACTCTTTTTGAATCTCACAAATTAAGCAATTAGAATAAAAATGATTAACATATATCTGATCCATCCACCTTACCATTAACACTAAGCACCATACTAACAGAGGAGTATCCTATGGTATTCCGGGCAACACATTCATATCGACCTTCGTCAGCTGTTCCAACATCACGAATGGTAAGAAATCCCTCTGGACTAACATGAAATTTTCCACTCTCAGTTACCTGTACTCCATCCTGCAGCAAAGCAAAATGTTTAGTTCTTCTAAACAGTCCTGTTTTCAATTTTTTTGTCTTCTTTTTCTCTTTTATTTTTAGATGTTATATTTCTCTTGTGTATGCCAAGAAGTTCACCCCTAAATCATGTCCCCCAACACCACATCTAAACAACCCTCAAACACATCCAGGGATGATGTCTCAGCCATCTCCCTGGGCAGCCTATTTCAGTTTCTGACCACTCTTTTAGAGAAATTTTTTTTCCCTAATGCTCAGCCGACACCTACCTTGTTGCAGCTTGAACCCTTTCCCTCATGTTCTATTGTTAATTACCTGTGAGAAGAGACCAGCACCAACCTCTCTACTGTGTCCTTTCAGGTAGTTGTAGAGAGTGATGAGGTCTCCCCTCAGCCTCCTCTTCCTCAAACTAAACAGTCTCTGCTCCTTCAAATGCTCTTCATAAGATAACATGTTCTGGTTGAAGTGTCAGCCTGACTGTCAAAAGGTTCAGCAATACAGTGTTCTTCATTATTATAGATATATAATATAATTTAAAGTATTAACATTAATAGGATATTTGCACAGAACTGTCACTAAAATACACAGGCTTTTTAAGGCCTTCATTATGAATTTCTGTTGGTCTATAATAACTAATTTTTTTAACATAAAATCCATATTTGGGATCTATATACATGTTCTGTCTTAAAGAAGAATTGCTAATTGAATTTCAGGTAAGGTTTTCAGCAACAAGTTGACAATGTGCAGTTTCAATAGCTAGTAATGAAGAGATGAAAGGGTCACTGACTTTCTGCAACAACCACATAAATATCTAGTACCTTATTCCATGTTATTACTGGTTCTGGCTCTCCTTGAGCGCTGCATGGGATCTGCACGTTTGTTCCAACCTCCACTGTCATGTCACTGGGAACACTGGCAAATACAGGAGTCACTAAAAAAACCAAATGATGCATTGACAAGATATGAAATAAGAATTTGTCAGCACTCTGGGTTGTTTGCCTTTTTTTTTTTTTTTTTTTTGCAATTACCTCACATTTCTTAATCTCTATTCTGTCTGCAAGTTTCTAGTTGCTTATAATTTGTCTTAGACATGAAAGTCCTTATTGCTGATGTCTGCTTCAGGATGATTTTGAAGTAGTCTTAACTTCTAACAAACCATGCTTAGTAGTTGCCAAAACCACTTAAATTCCATAGATTAAAAGCCCTGAATAAAACTTCTGTGCATAGCAAAATATGAACAAAGTCACCAGAATGAGTATATCAACTTGTTATTATTTTTAAGTTTTATGTTTTTAAATGGCAACAACAGGTATTTCTTTGATGATAAAAGCAAAACTTTCCAACTCATCCAACTGTGATACCCCCAGCCTGACTTCCTGCTATGCTAAGCCTAAATTTCATTTATTTTTTAATGGAGAACATACCTCTAGGTTGTACAGTCAGGTACACAACAATTCGTTGAGATCCAATGATGTTAACAGCTTGGCATTCATACTGTCCCTGGTCATGCAGAGCAACCCTGGAAATCCTTAGTGTTCCAGAGGATAGAACTAAATGTCTTCTGTCAACAGACAACTGGCCTCCTGAAACAGAGCAACAGCATTTGCTATTTATAGTAGTAGTGCAGAACAAGTCCCTTTGTGTCAGAAAAAAGGAAATCCAGAACATTTAAAATTTGATAAAGCATTGGAAAAAAACCCAAGTATCTTAAAAAAAAAAAGACATTTGAATCCTTTATTTCTTGGAAGATAAACAAGAAAATCAAACAACACATATATATGTGCACAGAATCACAATCCTGATCTGTTTGTGGTTGAAATATATATTTGCATTTAAGAATGATGAGTTCATCCAAATGAGAATGCACCATAAGAACACCAACTGGTATTATTGTTCACTTCATATTATTGCCATGTGTGTGAGACACACACAATTGATCTTACCTACCTAGACCATATAGAGAATAATAGAAAAATACAGTCCTGAAAAAGGGAATATAGTAAAAATTAAATAAAAGGCACATCAGTGTCTCTTTCTTTCTGGATATCTTATTTGATTGGAGAAATCTTGGTAGAGGAAGAAACAAAGACATTACCAGCATCAAAATTATCAAGAGTTTGTTAAAAATCTGATTTATTTACCATAATTTAGAATTTCTTAAGAGTTGTTTTGCATACTAGAGCTATTTCATTTGTTTCAACTGGAATATTTACTTACTGATAAAACATCCACTGCAGTATTTCTTCCCAATGGATTTGGCTCAGTGCTTTTACAGACATAACCTGATAAAACAGTCAGCAGACTGCACCTCAGTATTCCTCTTAATACCAGTTAAAGTTTGAACTGTTCTGCTTTCTGAAGAGATCACATCCCACCTCATTTCAGATTGCCAGTCAATGACAGTCATCTCCACCTCTTCTGCAGTAAACTGACAGTGATTTCTCTAATAATTCCTTAACATTTATTATTAGGAATATATTATGGAGACATATTTTTTAGTGACTCTATTTGACTGAATACTGACAAATGCTCAGAAAGCTGGCTTCTGTGAGACCTTGCCCTTTCTAGCTAAAGCAGAAAAAGGGCTGTTTCCTTCAGAGACTGAAGCATCTAAACAAGTATATGAAATTTTTTTCAATGCATGAGTGATTGCAAAATGATAGCTGAACTATTCTAGTAGTTTAGAAGTAAAACCAGCACATGCTTACCTCCTTTAGTCCAAGCAATAACAGGCTGGGGATAACCTTGTGCTTCACAAGGGAAGTCAACAGTTTGGCCCTCAATCACTGTTTTGTCTTGAGGAGTAACAGTAAACTGAGGTAGAGCTACAGAAGAGAAAATAAACTGGTTAAAAACGAACCAAATAAACAAAACTGCAAAATTCATGACTGTCTGAAATTACATATTGGTTTCTCTGTAACTTGAATAGTGCATACTGGTGGAAAAAGAGATGTTAATGGGACACTTTTATATTGTAACCAGTATAGGGGAGCAACAGGAACATTTCCTTCACAACCTGGCCTTGGTGTCATTGAAGGCATCTGAGATCTACCGTAACAGATTCAAAATAAGAGGTACTGTAAGACTTGTAGAATTAAACAGACTGTACCCTAAATTAAAATTACTGTCTTCTCTTTTTCTCAGAAAACACTCAGCTAAATTGTGAAGAAAATGTAACACATATATAGGAGGCTTTTGGTATATTGTTCCCAAAATACTTTATACTATTGACATACAATACCAAAGTTATTACTGTCAGAATAAATCTGAGTAACTTTCAGAGAATCTGTATATATCTTATTCTGAGTGAAATGTAAAGCAACTTCAATTACACTAGAATAGTGTAATTAAAAGAACTCATGGTTATAGAGTTAACTTCCTAATATGGCTGCATCAAGAGAAGTGTGGCCAGCAGATGGAGAGAGGTGATTCTGCCCCTCTACTCTGCTCTGGTGAGACCTCACCTGGAGTACTGCATCCAGCTCTGGAGCCTTCTATTTCACTACACCATCCTGTTAGGTAATCATAGACAGCAAAAGAACTTCTTCCTGATATCCAGTCTAAATCTACTCTTCTCTAACTTAAACCCATAATAAAAAAATACTCTGGGATGAATTTCATCAAGAAGAAGTCATTTATCTTGAGGGTGGTGGATCAGTGGAACAGGCTCCCCAGGGAGGTGGTTGAGGCCCCATCCCAGGAGCTATTCCAGGTGAGGTTGGCCAAGGCTCTGAGCAGCCTGGGTTAGTTGAGGGTGTCCCTGCTCCCTGCAGGGGGGCTGCACTAGATGCCCTTTGGAGGTCCCTTCCAGCCCTAACCATTCTATAATTCTATGATTCTAATACATTTCATAGCATGCCAAGCCTAGTTTAACGTTACTCACCTTGGACTATGATGTAGGCAGTGGCATGGATATTATCTATGCTGTTAGTTGCAAAGCAAGTGTACTCGCCACTGTCCTCCTGCTTTACATTTTGTATGTAAAGTCCTCCCGATGGAGTGATTGTGATGCGAGGGTCACTTGGTAAAGGAGTTCTGTCACCTTTGGTCCAGGTAATTCGTGGCTGAGGGTGCCCTGCTGCACTGCACTCCAGGGTCACACTCTCTCCAACTAGCACTTCAGTATTTTGTGGGTGAATCACAAAACTTGGCCGGGCTGTGAGAAAAGAGCAATTCCTAAATATGTAGCCCACATAGAACTAATTTAACTGAATATTGTTTAGGGAATCAAGGGGTTTTTAATAACTCTGTTCCAACATTTTTCTACTCCTGGTGCAAACTCTGCCTCTCTTCCATTTATAACATTTATAAATACCAATAGATAACAAATTGGTGCTCGTGTAATTGCACTGATGTTTTTACTTAACTCCCATTAAAACAATTTTCAAATACTTCCTTCTACTTGTGGCTAAACAATGCCATAAGCACACAAAAACACATAATGGATCAAGCTACATTTTAGTAACTTTTCCCAAGTACATGTGTGCTTTGCAATGACACTTTAAGTTTATCTAATGCAAAAATTTTCTCACAACAAAGTTTGGAATTCAGAAACATCGTAGCCATGGGCAGAAATTTAGTACCTCCAAACATAAAGCCCTGGCTAAACAGAGGTTCAGGAGAAAAAGCTCCTGAGCAAGGATGGCTGCACAGGGTGTGCCAAAGCTTTCACAAGTGGCCTCTTTAGAAGCCTGTGGTTTTCAGGTATCCAAAGAAAGCATTACTTCCCAATGCAAGGCTCTTTTCCTAACCCTTCTACAAACAGCCTACAAGACTATCATCAGAATTGCATACTAAATAAACATATTAACTGGGTGATTTGTAGTTTTGTTCCAGGATATAACTTCATGATCTAGTTGTTAAGATGCCTAAGCACATGTCAAGAATATACAAGAGCCAAAGCATCTTACTTTTAGTGATCTTATTATCCAAAAAATTCTCTGAATACAAAAGTCAATGTTCTTCACCTGGTGACTCGAAGTATCTAAGAGTAACTTCCTGAGTTTTCACTTCTCCAGCTACATTTTTTGCCATGCACTGGTAAATGCCTTGGTCTGTTTCTTGAGTATTCTGAATCATTAATGTGCCATCATCTAGCAAATTTAGACGGGAGTCTTCTTTCATACTGAGCTCATTACTGTGAAGAAAAGAATCTGCTGGAGTTAAACCTTTAAATAGCAAGCACAGAAAACTGGAAAATAATAAACTCCAAAACATATTATCCAAAATAACTTTGTTTAAAAAAAAAAAAGTTTTACAGGGTAAGTAAAATAATAGAAATTTTAATTTTCTCCTTGAGAGAGGAAGAGGAAAAACAAAAAAATGAACAAATTTTGCTTATGTGAGTATTACATCTTAAAACAAAAAGCCAAAACACTTTTACAACTAAAAGCTTACAGGCAAAAAGTAAACAAAATACACATGCCTGGTCTCATTTTTATTTAAGGCTGTTCTAACTGGCCAATCAATTTAACATATTTCCACTGGAAGTATATCATGCAAGTTCAACATTCAAAATACTTTCCTCTAGGACAAGGGTTAGTTGCTATAAAACCATCTTAGTGCCAACATCTTGATTGCTCAAGGAGCACTTATGAACCTGATTGTAATTAGTACTGGTTTGAAACGTAAGTTCAGGTCTTCAGGCTCTGTCATGGATGCATTTCTGTGACATTAACTAAGAACAGTTATGGGATTTTATTAAAGGAAGTGGTTTTCACACCATCCCTTACTACACTATGAAGAAAGCACAGAGGGATGAGAGCTCACCCTCTATCTAAAAAAACCCACCCTGACTGTTGATCTATTCAACATACTGTTCAACAGATCAATGGCTTTTGACTGAAATCTTGCCATAATCAGCTACCTTGCAAAGAGCTTTGCTCTCATTCATACAGCTGGGAAAAAAGCCAGAGTCAATAATCCCACACCCCAAGCTCAAATTTCTTCTTAAAATTCTTGCATATGTGTATTCTGAATACATGTTTTCTTTGTTTATTATAAAAAGTACATGAGCCAAAGAAAATTTTAATGAAATAATTATACCATCCAAGTTCAAGGCTCCGTTCTTGACATACTCCATAAATTCTGTTCCCTCATTGCATGTGGGATTCTCACTGACATAAGAAAGCTACAACACCAGGACTCTACATTGCTCCCTTTTATCAGCAACTAACAAACTAAAATGGTTGCTTTGCTAATAGAAATTGTAACAGAATTTCTTTTCCATATCAGGCTTTCCATTTCTGTAAGAACATTAGTGAGCCAAAGTATTATAGTCATAGATTAATAGATTAATATTAGATTAATATTTTCCCAAGTTATCATCTCATAAGTGGTTAGAAATACTACTAAAAAGATCAGATACATTATTATATACTTCTTTCAAATATAGTATGTTTCTGCTGTCACTATTCCATATATCAGCATGTAATGTGTGTGGACATGCACTCAGAAATGTACACACACACACACAGAAAAAAAATTAACTTACATTAAGGTTCTCTCTTCCTCTTTCAAACTTACTTGTTTCGAAGCCAGATAATTTCTGGTTTAGGATTGCCTTCAGCTCTGCAAGTGAAGTACACTGTATTCCCTGAGGTAACGTCCACATCCTGAGGCTCTGATGTAATTCTTGGCCTCTCTGTATCAACAATAAAAGGTATAAAGAACTCTTAACTTGTTTTAAAGCTACTAAAGAATGGTAAATAAAAACATGTTCATACTACTTGTAGAATTTATTTTTTTTTACACAAATATTTCAACTTACAGTGTTTATATGCTTAATCAGGATTAAAAACACTTTTCCCTATGCAAAACAGGACTGAGGGCTTTCTGAGCTCCTTCATTCTTCCTTAGAATTTTTTCTGTCTGGAAATGGATTGTGCAAATCTGTATCAGGTTCTAAAGTAGGTGTTTTATTTATATGAACAGAAGCTCAATTTGCTTATGAAGGAAAAACTTTAAAGCAGCAAGCAGAAGTGCCATTTAAAGTTACTTCCTCTAGATAAGTATCAGTGCAGAACCTGCCTCCTACAGAATAATCTGTCCAGTTTGCTTCCTGCAGTTTCCACATTCAGGCTCCTCAGATGTGAAGAACACCAGTAAGATTCTTGTATCCCATGTAAATGATATGTGCACCAAATCCATATTTTAATATATTTTTCAAAAACCTTATAGATATTTAGAGTCATAGTTCTCATGATCATCATTATATCCAACACATAACCAAAGGACAACTTACTTATTTTACAACTTGGCCTCATCATGTGGCTGGGCAGACAAATGCCCCCAGCTTGATGAGAAATCTGGATTTTTTTATTTTGGAACAGAAGAGGTGCAGGGGTGAGCCCCAGCATGCCCACAGGGCCAAGCATTTGCACCCCTAGGCTGAAGAAATACAGATGAACAAAAGGATTACAATTCTTATCTGTTAATCCTTCAGTGACAGAGGATTTAAGGGCCTTTGCAGGACACTCCTTGTAAATGGAGCCGAGTAAAAAAAGACAATCAAAGGCCTGACTCCAATTACAATAATATCAACAAGAGTTTTAACAATAAGATCTGTGAAATCAGGACAAGTTTTGTACAGCCCCTTTCTTCCCTTTCCCTAGCACAGAAAGGAAAAAAGGACACCAAGGAATATTAACATAACAACAAAGACCCTAGCTGACAATCCTTTTATAATCTAAAATTAAATACACAAAGGAAAAATAAACTTCAGANAAGCCAGAGTCAATAATCCCACACCCCAAGCTCAAATTTCTTCTTAAAATTCTTGCATATGTGTATTCTGAATACATGTTTTCTTTGTTTATTATAAAAAGTACATGAGCCAAAGAAAATTTTAATGAAATAATTATACCATCCAAGTTCAAGGCTCCGTTCTTGACATACTCCATAAATTCTGTTCCCTCATTGCATGTGGGATTCTCACTGACATAAGAAAGCTACAACACCAGGACTCTACATTGCTCCCTTTTATCAGCAACTAACAAACTAAAATGGTTGCTTTGCTAATAGAAATTGTAACAGAATTTCTTTTCCATATCAGGCTTTCCATTTCTGTAAGAACATTAGTGAGCCAAAGTATTATAGTCATAGATTAATAGATTAATATTAGATTAATATTTTCCCAAGTTATCATCTCATAAGTGGTTAGAAATACTACTAAAAAGATCAGATACATTATTATATACTTCTTTCAAATATAGTATGTTTCTGCTGTCACTATTCCATATATCAGCATGTAATGTGTGTGGACATGCACTCAGAAATGTACACACACACACACAGAAAAAAAATTAACTTACATTAAGGTTCTCTCTTCCTCTTTCAAACTTACTTGTTTCGAAGCCAGATAATTTCTGGTTTAGGATTGCCTTCAGCTCTGCAAGTGAAGTACACTGTATTCCCTGAGGTAACGTCCACATCCTGAGGCTCTGATGTAATTCTTGGCCTCTCTGTATCAACAATAAAAGGTATAAAGAACTCTTAACTTGTTTTAAAGCTACTAAAGAATGGTAAATAAAAACATGTTCATACTACTTGTAGAATTTATTTTTTTTTACACAAATATTTCAACTTACAGTGTTTATATGCTTAATCAGGATTAAAAACACTTTTCCCTATGCAAAACAGGACTGAGGGCTTTCTGAGCTCCTTCATTCTTCCTTAGAATTTTTTCTGTCTGGAAATGGATTGTGCAAATCTGTATCAGGTTCTAAAGTAGGTGTTTTATTTATATGAACAGAAGCTCAATTTGCTTATGAAGGAAAAACTTTAAAGCAGCAAGCAGAAGTGCCATTTAAAGTTACTTCCTCTAGATAAGTATCAGTGCAGAACCTGCCTCCTACAGAATAATCTGTCCAGTTTGCTTCCTGCAGTTTCCACATTCAGGCTCCTCAGATGTGAAGAACACCAGTAAGATTCTTGTATCCCATGTAAATGATATGTGCACCAAATCCATATTTTAATATATTTTTCAAAAACCTTATAGATATTTAGAGTCATAGTTCTCATGATCATCATTATATCCAACACATAACCAAAGGACAACTTACTTATTTTACAACTTGGCCTCATCATGTGGCTGGGCAGACAAATGCCCCCAGCTTGATGAGAAATCTGGATTTTTTTATTTTGGAACAGAAGAGGTGCAGGGGTGAGCCCCAGCATGCCCACAGGGCCAAGCATTTGCACCCCTAGGCTGAAGAAATACAGATGAACAAAAGGATTACAATTCTTATCTGTTAATCCTTCAGTGACAGAGGATTTAAGGGCCTTTGCAGGACACTCCTTGTAAATGGAGCCGAGTAAAAAAAGACAATCAAAGGCCTGACTCCAATTACAATAATATCAACAAGAGTTTTAACAATAAGATCTGTGAAATCAGGACAAGTTTTGTACAGCCCCTTTCTTCCCTTTCCCTAGCACAGAAAGGAAAAAAGGACACCAAGGAATATTAACATAACAACAAAGACCCTAGCTGACAATCCTTTTATAATCTAAAATTAAATACACAAAGGAAAAATAAACTTCAGAAAACCACATTTAGTTCCTCAAGGAGAAATTTCAAACATGGCTGCATTTTTTTCATTAAAGACAGACTGAGGGGCAAAAGCAATAATTTTTGTCAGAAGCAGACAAAAACTGGGAAGGAACACAGGGAGATTTCAGGAAATAACCAATATTGACCACAAGTGGCCAAGTGTATATACATACAAAAAAATCCCCCAAATTAAAAGAAACAAAAAAAACCCTCACAATGTAGATACATTTAAGACAAAGAAATAAGAAGTGGTAAACCCACCACAATTAAGTTCTTCTGGTGTTATTGTGGCCACTGATCTTCCCTGGATCCTTCGTGGGTACTCACAGGTGGCTGCTGCTTGGGCATTACCTGACTCTGCATATGTCTTCAACAGCTCTGCAAGCCACAAGATCTCACAGTCACAGTGAAGAGCATTGGAATCCAACCTCCTGCACAAAACAACCAGCAGCCATGGAACCTGTTAGTAAGCTCTGACTATTTGCCTGGGATCAAAAGAGTTCTGCAAATACCAACAGTGCCTTTATCTGTGAATACAGACAACGGGCAAGATGGAATACAGATCAGTTACCTATCTGCATTCTGGTAGACTTTATTACAAAAATGCTTATTATTTTTTTTACTGCACAGGTAGGACTGTGTTCAGCATAGTAAGCACCTAATTAATGTTTCTTTTTTAACCTCACTATTCAGTGAATAGATCTGATTTTATTTAGACATTATACAAACTTGGCTTAAAAAAAGGAACTTAAATCATTATTCTCCACAGATTTTTTTTCTTATTATTACTGTCGTAACTTCACAGCTAACCTGACACTTTTACAACTTCCCATCTTGCTGATCAGGCAGCAGAGACAAAGACCCACAGTCTTATTTAAGCACTAGGCTCTTGCTGAGTTCAGTGGGTCAGTAACTGTGTGAAATAGCTGCCTATTGCTGATAACAAGAACCCATAAATTCTGTTGACTTTCCAGTAGTGAAGTTACTACTTGAAGCACTGCACTTTCTGGTGGAGGACCCTGTAGGAAAAAAAACCACATGAAGTACAGAAATCCTTATATATATCTATATAGAGATTGAAAATAAAATTGCTTGGCAAAGCAACTTCAGTTTGGTGCATTTTTAGGTGTACTAAACTTTTTGATTGTTTTGTGGTTTAATATTTTTTTAACCTTTTGTACAAATGCCCAGATATTTCCTCTCCATCCTCCTATGACAAATAGACAAGAAAAAGCAAAAACTATTTTAAAAGTTACTGTGCAAATGTCTTCAAGAATATCAGATGTTGCAAGTAAAATTTAAATCTGGAAGACAAAAGTCACTGTGTGACCTTTAGGAATAAGCTATCCCAAGTCAGAGGGTACCAGATCAGTCTAGCCCAGTGTCATGTTCCACTAACAGCCACTATGAAAATTCCCCTTTATGTAGGAGTTAAGTGAAGGAGCATCCCTTTGTGTTTGTTTGAACTCTACAGGAATTTTTAGGGAGGTAAGAATGAGGCAGCTATCGGGAGGTACTACATCATCAAAATTTACTTTATTCTGACTTTCTCCCACACTTAAAGGTATCATTTCACAACTGACCTAAACCAGCAGGACCACCTTCCTGTTATGTCCCTTGCTATCACTTTTCCCAATATATATATATATGTCATATATATATATATATATATATATGACTCACTGCATAGCATTAGCAGTCCTCCTGGGAAGGGGGGTATGAATGCATGACTGCCTTTTGCAAAACAGTCTTGGGTAATTCAAAGAATGTTTATCCTAGATCAGTGGAGATTCAAAGTGAGGGATAGAAACTGTCTGAAAGTCACCCTACTATGGTTCTATGGTGCCCTTACTGAGTTCAAGTTTTCAAATTCTACTCAGGGTCTAAGAAGGGTCAAATTTTCCAAGTTAATGGTATTTCAAGAACTGGTATCTGGAGTTGCTTTTGAAAGTAATAACTACATTCTTAAACAAATAAGTACCTTTCCATAACCATGTTTTCATCATCAGATAAGGACAAGTTAAGCAATTCAAATACCAAAATTATCCAATACTGAATGACCTCATAGAATGATCACCCAGTAAAACACAAACAAGAGGGGGCAGGACGACCCAAAACTAAAGAAACAAAACCCAAAACAAAACAAAGAAGGATTAATGTATATTATTTAGTCTACAGAACAAGATCATATTATTACAAATAGTTCCAAATTGAGAAGGATCTAGTCAGTCACTAAAGAAAGTAGCATATTAAGCAAAGGTCTCAATCTATATATGTAAACAACTGGAGTGCATCTTAGGAAAAAAATATATATTTAAAACAATTACAGAATTAAAATATTTGCAAGGAAGATAAGTATTGCAAGATGAGATACATTATAATTAGATTATTTAAACTTTCTTTAGTTCAGTAACAATGCAAATTTACTTACAGTCTCTTCATGGATTCTAAGTGACTAAATGTTCCAGGAATCAAATGAGCTATTCTGTTGTTATGCAAAAATCTGTTAAAAGCAAAGAAACAGGCACGTAGTTCAGATTTTGAGATGTACTCATTTCATCTACATTCTTCTGAAAGTCCTTTAAGAGAAAGTAATTGTTCAAAATTAAAAAAAAAAAAAAATCCAAATGTTTTTCAGCAATTCATTGGCTGCTATTTTTTAAGTGGCCTCCAAGGTGTATTTGGTGTGTCCATATGAGGAAAAACAAGACATAAAAAGTAACCAAATGGAAGGGAGTCAACAATCAATTGAGAAACTTGGAAAAAAAAATAAAATCATAATATAAATCTTCTATTTCTTCATTCATAACATTTATTTTAGACCAAACATTGATCCTAACTTTTTGGGAAATAGTTTAGCAATAGAAAAATATACCAGTTAGTGCTCACTTCTGCATGGCTCTACACTCAGCCTGACCAAAGCGTTCTTGGCAAAGACTGTGTAGTAGTTATAATAAAAAAATCAGTTTAAAAATAATCCATGGGAATGATAAAAACATTATTTTTCCTGTTTCAAACATTTGATTTAATTCAAATAAAGTAGCAAGCTGACTTATGAATCTTACCCAAAGAAAAACAAACTTACAGCCTTTCAAGTTTTGGAAGATGGGTAAAGGATTCAGGTTCCAACGTTTCTATTTGATTAAAGTGCAGATACCTGAAAATATTTTAAACAAAAAGAAAAATACTGAAACAGTTTTCTTAATGAAGCTGAAAAGTTATCAAGCATTTGTTACTGTTTACACACTGTTTATACATCTAAATGGTGATAATGATGTAGTGGCTTAACTTTCTTCTGTTGTCATCTGAATTCTGTACTCAAATCTGAGAAATACAAGACATGACAAAAAGGGTTTGCAGACCATAGTCCAATTACTCTGGAGATTTTTGAGATAGTACTTTGAACACACTTTTGCCAAGTCTAATTTTCATTAGTATGCATACTTGAAAAGTATTAATTTTTACACTAATGTATTGCAGGTTGTGTACAATACATTTTCAGTTTAAAAAAATCACACATTTTTAGTGGGCAACTGTTTTCACTGCTATCATATTGAGTGAAAAGATGCTGGGTATTAACCTGCTGTAGTCTAAGAATACAGTTGTTTGATGCTATGAACATTCTCAAAAGCTCTATTTAGAAACAAGTTGGTAATACAAAACCAAGCTTGATTGAATTGCTTTTAGACAAAGGGCCTCCCAGCAACTGTGTACAATTAACCATCCCAGCTGCAATCTGTTTGATGCTCTGTTGACGCTTCTGTAAGCTATTAATATTACACAGCAACAAATATTACACAGCTGCTAATCCTGCAAAAATGAAAAAGTCTCATACAACAAGATGATTAACCAGATTGTGAATCTGTAACTGCTGTGAAAATGGACTGAAAAAGGAAAACCATTCCAGTCTTGACTATGTTGTGGAGGTATTCCAGAACCTTGCAGATGAGAAAACGAGAATTGATACAACTTGCACAAGGAACTGTGAAAATTACTTATAAACTTTAGATCCCAAGTATATCCTAATGCATCCAAACATCATAAAATTTTGACAAACTCAGGGATAGAAATCACTCTGGGCTGAAGAACGAAAAAACCCATCATTTAAAACAAAACAAAGAGAAAATCTAAGAGTCCAAAAAAAGTTGATCGTGAAAAGTAAAAGGCCATGGCAATTCCTTGTTGCCAAAACACCACACATGCTCTATTCTCTGACCTGTGCTGAATGGTCAGCACATAGAGAGGAAAGTGGGAACAAGTGGCAATTAATGGCAGGGAGTCGTTGCAGTGAGTCCTGGAAGGCGTGTGTGGTGGGGAAGCCAGGCACGTGCCTGGCACTCTCCCAGCTCCCCTGCCAGCAGCAGCACGGCCCCAGCACGACCCAGTGAGCGATGCCAGGGAGCAATGAATGGGGACCACAGAAAAAAAAAGCCAATAAATCAGCACGGATGTGATCAGGCACATTGGAGTGTCAAGTCTGCTTAGTGCCAGTGCAACGCGTGGCCTCATAGTTTAGTGAGCAGAGAGTAGGGTCTTGTTTGCATAAGAAGTGTGTAATCATGCTATGCCTGCCAGTCTTCATCTCCCTTTAAATGACCAATTTCATCTACGATAAAAAGACAGACTTCTCAAAGGCAGATACTTCCCACAAGGTTCATTTGAATTGCCAGCAGAGTGAAGAGAGACCTCAGCCAAGGTCTGAGGAAGGACCTGCAGGACAGGCCTGTATCTACCCCATAAGCAGGCCCTGGCCATGAGATGATTGCCAGGATGAAAAGAAAAAAGCACAACAATAGGGTGTATTAATTCTTCTGAAGCAGATTTGATTGTGGAAAAAATTACATACACTATTTCTTGTGCAGGCAGCAGGGATTTTTTCCTTTTTAACTTTGCTAATTCTACATCCATTTTTATGATTCATGAGCACTTTGCAAATATATCTCCTTATCTTCCCAATAAATTAATGTATTGTTCTGCTTTGTCATTGACAAGATTTGTAGGTTCAATATCACATACTAGAACAACAAATAATGTTGGTAAAACCAGGCACATTGAGGCACAAAACCCCTTCTTCAGGTTTCTGGATCAGGTGATATTAGCAAAGAGAGAAAAAGGACATCTCTGTCAGATGGCTTAAGTGATGTATACATCATTAAACTCAAAGTAAGCTGTTTAGTATTCAAGAATACTATAATGACAGATGTAAAGAACACTTTATGTGCCTAAAAACTCACATTGTTTTTCCAAACAAATCAATCAGGCTAATTAAAACAATACTTCTGTTATAAACCTTGCCTTATTTACAACTTCAAATCATCATAGATACAATAATTCAGGCACCAAACCACATTATCATAGAATCATAGAATGACCCCAGGGGGGTCTTGAGTGTCTCCAGAGCAGGAGACTCCACAATCCCCCTGGGCAGCTCTGCCAGCCTCTGGCACCCTCACTGGGAACAAGTTTTTCCTTGTGTTTCCTCTAAATCTCTTGTGCTCCAACTGACTTCATTGCCTCTTGTCCTGTCACTGGATGACACTGAGCAGAGTCTGGCTCCATCCTCCCTACACTCACCCTGAACATAATGACAGACACTGCTGAGCTCCCCCCTCAGTCTCCTCCAGGCTAAAGAGCCCCAGGGAGATGCTTCACTCCCTTCAGCATCTTGGTGGCCCTGTGCTGAACTCTCTCCAGTAGCTCTTTGTCCTTCTTGAATTGGATGTCCTACACTTTAATTGCATTTTATCACTTAGGTTTATCACAAACATTTTTTCCTTCTATGTACCACATAAATGCTATTTAAAAGGATTTTTAATGTTTTAATTAATATGATACTTTCCTGGACTGGAAATTATTCAGGGAATAATCTCACACTGACATGTTTTTATAGACATCTTTTATGTTCAGAGTATGCTCTTAAAAACAGCATTATGATGTAATTAATTTGATGTTAAAATACTTTTGCAAAAGAAGTTGAAAGAAAAAGCATGCAAGAGTGATTTTTAAATAGCTCTATGTCTTTCTTTTTTAATTCTGAATTCACTAACAAGGATTAAACAGAAGAAAGGGAAATACTTAAAAGAAAAAAGTCCAAACCAAACAGATCTAGAGGAAGAAAAATATCTGATCAAGTAAGCATAGTACAGATTTTCTCTCTCTTACTATTAATCTTGAAGAATGAACAGTCCCAGTAGCATTTTTTTTTCACAGCACTTAATATTATATGATCGGAGTATAAATATTTTTGTAAAGATTTCTTTTAATCTCGTATCCCAAATATTTTTCTCTCATATCCCAATTTCTAATAGTACCTCCACATCTTTGGGGAAGTACTTGAAACCCATTAGTTGAGTACAACCTAAGTTCTGAATATTTAAATAGCATGTTTGTTATTTTGATTATTTGAAAGAGATTGAACATATTTTTCCCACATTTATCAAAGACCTTTCCCTGCCCAAGGGTATGACAAGAAGTAACAGGTTTAAACCACAATGAAAGACATTTAATAAGATGTTACAGTAACAACATAAAACATTGGAACAGGATACCTAAGGAGATTATGAAATCCTCACTTTAAACACTTTTAAAATAAGGCTAGATAAAAATCTGTTTCTAGCCATCTAGGTTTGTTGTCCCTAGCTGATCTTATTTTAGAAGAATAAAGAAATTCTCAAGGCCTCTTTCATACTTTTCAGGTTGTTTCATTTATAATTAATTAATTGATCATCTTTCATTATTCCTCACCATGGGTATTTTTAGCATAATGAGACTTTAATTGGGCTCCACAGTGTTAAATCACAGAATATTCAGGGTTGGAATGAATCTCAAAACCCCCCCATATGTTCACATACATTTATGCAAAAAACAGGAACTCTTTGTAATACAATTTTTTTTTTTAAATCATAGAAACATTTCAAAGCTACTGAAAATTGAATTGAGGTAAATAAAATAAATGTAACAAACTGCATAAGTAATATAATGGTTTTATATATTAATTTCCCCCAAAATATGNNNTCCCCCAAAATATGTACATGTGTACACAAACTATAGGATAACTCTACTAACAGCTTATAGAGAGCAAAATTAGTAAGTTAATATGAAAGTTAAAAGAAAATGCATAATTAGTATTCCACTAAACAGATTTCCATAATTTCATTAGTGTTTGGGATCCTGTTAGTTAAGGACTACAGATAACACTTTTTGTCCCTGATACTTAGCTCTTACACCGAAACCTCAAAAAATATAGTAGATATTTGGAAAAGACACAAAGTACACCCATATGGAAATAAACTGCATTTAGAGGTCGAGCTTGGGATCCAGATACAACAAACTTCTCATCTCTCAAACCAGGTATTTGTGACATTTCATGTGGGATTCATTGAAGTACAGGTATATAGAGGCATATGGCAATTGTCTAAGCACAAGTATAGGCATTCATTGCCTTATGTCTGCCTCTGAAAAAAAAAAATGCAAGTTTTCAGCAGCTTGCTGCCACATTTGCCAGACCCAAACAAATGTCTAAACTGGCACTAAGCAGCTACTTTTAATCAGCTAACTTTCTCCCTTTATGCCCTGCCATGACTGAAGAGTTAGGTGATGAAATATCTATGGCTCCCTGTGTTTGAGCAACTACCACGGGGTGGTTTTTTTTAGAATTTCTTCTAGCATAAGTAAGTTTTAAGATCTGATTTATTATCTTGGCAGAAATTTCCAAAGAAAAAAGACATTTCTACTACATCAGCAGGTAAGAATTCTGCTGCTGAAGTTTAAGAAGGATTCTTCCAGCTGCACTAAATACTAGGGTTTTTCTTTCCTTATACATGCAACAAGACTCCTAAATGACTATTTACAATTTCTCTCAAAGAACATTTGCTTTGCTGGTTTTTTTTTTACCTAAAAAAAACCCCAGCTATCAGTTTCATTTTGCCTCATTGGAGTAGAAGAAATTAATATGAATCAGGTCTCCCTGAGGTGTGGACCATGACATCTACTTCTGGGAACTCTGATGAGCATTGAGAAGAGCACTGGGTTGAGTCAACATATACAATAGCAAAATGTGTTTGATAACTTGAGGCCACAGAAGCCTTGGGACTTAGAGGACTTGGGAATTTGTTCACAAAGACTAACTTTTGCTTTGTGAACACAGTCTTTCTCCAGATATAATGGGATAAAACTGATCCTGTAGAATCAAAATGCATTTCTATGCTATGGATGTACAAAAGATGAGTAACTCAAACTACAAATCTCAATTAATACTCTCTATTAAATTTATTTCCAGGCCTGTCACTGGCTTCCTATGCTTCCATTTTCCCTCCTGGTAAAGATCTGGCCAGGAGAAGACCTCTAAAAGAAGCAAGACTTCTGATGTGCACCAAGCAGAGCAGTAATGGCCCCCCATCCCTGGCAGCTCACCAGTCCAGCCATAGGCAGTCACTGAGCAGTGGCTGTGTCAGGCTCTATTTTCATATTTCCCAGCTAGAGGTAAGACTCAAACCTTGTTTAAAACTTAATTTCATACAGAATAATATTGATGTCTCAGGTCTGAACTTAAGTTGATATTATGCAGTCAGGGAGGCTTAACTGCAACCCAGCAGAGAAGGTGTTAATATTCCAAAGTGATTTATGTATTTCAGTCATAACATAGATCAACAGGAAATAGGCAAAAGGAAAAAAAAAGGACAAATATTGCCACTTGCAGCATATCAAGCTTGTGGCAAGGGGAAGAGTATTATTCTGGAAGCATTAGTAATTCAATAAATGGGCCTCAATATTCAAAATTCTAAACAGAAAATAAGAATTGCTATTAGCATGCAAGTAAGCCCTACCAGTTGCTGTCAATATGCTGCAGTAATCATTTCTAGAGTAGGAGGAAGAGGAAGAGAAAGGCATTAAGGAAATAAGTTACATATTTATATGTTTTATCATTATCACTTCTGTTTTATATAGAAGCTCTTCCTTCAAAAGGCATCTATTGACCTCTAAAAGGAGCTTTTATCATTTTGTACCCATCTGAAAGGTGGTTTTGTTTCAGATACACACTGTGTCCACTAATAATCCACTAGAGGTTTACAGTAATAAGGAAACCATTATTATAATAGAAAATTTGTAATACACTGATAACTCTCAGGAGATTCAAAATTTATGTAGGTCCTAGAAGAAAGATGTTCAACCAGCAAAATGTATAAGCTAAAAACTCATTGGTCTAGCAGTGTTATTTGTCAAATTGTGAAACAACTATGCATTTATATCCCTG
>VYZU01070009.1:0-34174 GCA_013401355.1 Ceyx cyanopectus
AACCAAGAATTTATTTTTGGAAAATAACAATTTAAAAAAGCCTCTATTTCAACCATATCAGCAAAAGCTTCCATAATGTGCTGTTACTACATATAAACTCCTTATGTTTTGGCAATTTTAAGCCAACATCCTTTAAAGAAGGAGCTAAAAATTCCCCTAAATAATATGCAACTTCAAGATGTATGGAACTCTGTGCTAAATGCTCTAATAAAACAGCCTATCAGTAGGTTTTGCTGCATGTTACTAATTTTCTTTTTCTTTTTTATCCTGATATTTTTGCAGGTGTGTGGAGGAACACGTCCTGTTCTCCCTGGTGTCACTCCCACATAGGAGGACTGTGTAATTGCTTAGGTGTGGGTAGGGCTCCTATTGAAATTAAGGAGATTCTGCAGTAGTGCAGGGTTCTTTTTGTGAAAGTTCAGTTGCAAGATCAGGACCCTACTGTGAATTCTGTCAATGTATCATTGATTGTGCTGGAACCTGCCTTTTGGGATAATGTAAGTCCTGCTTTTCCCCCAAATGTACTTTAGACATGAAATAATCATGAAACATTTCTAATTAGAAAATGAATATCATTTACATGCATTCTTTTAATTATGTTTTTTTGGCAGTACCAAATAATATATTCCTCAAAACTTCTTAATGGCACTGAGGCTTTGTGGATAGTTGATCTCATGATGACAAAATTCAGCTGTAAGTACATTGAAATGATTGAATTTTTCAATAGTTAGTCTTTACTGATGTTGACAAACTAATAATGCTAAAAAGGTGAATCAAGAAGTTTGACTTATGTCAAAATAGAAAATATATTTTATGATATCCACTATATAATATCCACTAGGGATTTCATTATTCTTGGGTAATGCACCATGTGAACCTGGAGTCCTTCCATACTGCTGTTAGGAAGAGAGTTAGAATTTGTTTATTTTCAGAGTAGCAGGTCTCTGACTTGCTCTGTATTTTCACCCATAAACATTCTGAAATTTACAGAACTATACAAACTGTTTCTACTAGCAATATTTTTGTAGGTGTTGCAGACTGATTTACTAACAGAATTGTCTTGCTGAGTTCAAACATTGAAATGTTAATAAATATATACTCACACTTGTGTCAATGTAACCTGGTGAAATTAAACTGAGCTGGCAATGAGTGCATTTGATCATGCATGCTGATTAGCTATATTCTTATGCAGCAACTCCATGTTTTATTGTACCTAAGTACTTTGTGTTAATCAATAATAATTACCCATATCATATGTCAGTGGATTGAACCCAAAATAACTATAAATATCTATGCTTGGCTTAAGGAGGAAGTTCTTTTCCTGTAGCTATGGGTACAGTCATTGCTAGAACTCCTATTTTTATATCCAAATGAGCAAAACCTACATGTAGGTGTTTTCCCTGTTTAACAAAAGCAGCATTATAAACTCCATGCCCCTTTTGTACAATGCAGTTATTGCCTTTTGGTATACAAGAATGTTTTCAGTGGTGTTTTAGTAGCTGAAAAATGGAAGAACTGGAAAGGTCATTGAATTTGTGAGTAATTCTTCAGGGGCCATCAAGGTCTAGAGGAGTTGTATGTAAGGACAATTAAAGATTCTTTCTCGTGGAGCAAGGACACAAATAATTGCTGAGTAAAGATTAAGAAGGCAAGATTCTTTTTTCTTATTATGGGAGCATCATGAAATGAAAGTAATTTGAAGAGCAAGACCAAATAAGAAATCCCAACCTCAGCTCAAAAGCAGACTAAAGAGCACAATTAAAAACAAAAATGCAACAAGACAATAAAACAAACCCAAATGGATGGCAAAAATATGCTGAAGGAAGAACTGCTATTTCTCATTGCCCTGAATATATGATACATTTCAGGTTAAAACTTTCAGTTAGTTGTTTTCTTTATTTTTTCTGTTGGAGGGGAGTGTATGGTCTTGGAAGAAGACTCACTGACTGGCTGTGAATTGCTGCATAAATTGGAGATTCCAAATGCCAGTTACAACTAAGAACAGAAGACAGTGGTTACAGACCCTAAACTGCAATTAGTGCTGAGCAGAAGCCATCATTTCTTGTTCAAACTTAATGATTTTGAAGTGTATCATCTTCAACACAGCTCAAAACACACAAGTTCTAGTTTAAAAATCCCACTAGTGATTCTTTGGAGGTTTTGCACTATCAAATGAAATAGAGATTTTTCAGTATGAGATGAAATCAAGATTTGAGAACATTGGGTGTTTCATTTCTCATTAAAAAAAAAAATCTTGATCAGCAGATTTTCAGATGTTTACACCTAATGGTTTCTTGTTTTCAGCTTTGAATCCTATTGCCCATAATTATTCTTGCACTGCTCTTACCCCCCTGACTGAGCACCTGATCTGCTTTTCTTTGCTTTAACCCACGTTGGGGTGCTGTAAATGACTGAACCTAGGGAAACAGCAAGAAAGCAGGTACCAAGAGAAGGAGTGATGTGGAATGTAGGGTGGGAATTTGCCACAGAGCTACACACTGTGTGGCTTGGAAACACTTCAAGAGCTCAAATGCTAAACTACAGCAACAGAGTGAGTTTCATTTAGCAGAAAACTCAGGTGATAGCCCTGCTTCTGTGCACTAAGAAGGAAGAGCAAAGGAATGTTGCCTGAACATTCAGCATCTCAGTTGTAAGTTTCAGCTGTAAGATTTCTTTTATCTGCTGCTGTTTGTGCTTGGCTTGTATCATTTGTCTTTGTCTTCAAGCTGGACATTGTTGTCTATATTGAATGAGGCACCCATCATATTATAACATCAATGAACATTGTTTTTCTTCCACCCTTGAAAGTCAAAATTATGACTCTAAAAATCACTCTATTATTTCCCTTTAAATATCTCCTTTAAAATTGTATATGCTGTGAAGATTAAACAATCCAACCACACAACAGTTACATTGCAGGTATATTAATGCCAGTAGTACTGTGTCATTGCATTTATACTCTCCCAGAATTTCTCTGTTATCTATGTAGAATTGAGGCACATCTATTTTTTTTGTGTGTGTTTATTCATGGACCAGCATAATGAGAAGTAGTCCAGGGTGAGACCTCACAAGATTGATGGTAATATAAAGAAAAAATTCTAATTCTTGCACTTTTACTAGTCCACCTGCTCCTGAGTTTTCTGAAGAAGTGCAGTGATAAAGATTGCATGTGATAAAAGGGAACTGTTCTGTTGGAGTCAGACCTGATGTTGATCCTGAAGGATCTCCCAGCAGTGATTTGGGAGCCATGGCTGTAACAGAAGCCAAATACCACTGACCCTGCAGTTCAGTCCTAT
Organism: Ceyx cyanopectus; assembly: GCA_013401355.1. Classification (NCBI taxonomy): domain Eukaryota; kingdom Metazoa; phylum Chordata; class Aves; order Coraciiformes; family Alcedinidae; genus Ceyx; species Ceyx cyanopectus. The sequence continues at coordinate 3,297 of VYZU01070009.1, forward strand.
CTAGCATTAGAGAGGCAGTTGGATTACAGCAGCCAGCACTCCAGGAGCTGTGAGCTCAGCAGGCTCTGGCCAGTCCTGCTGCTCAGTAAGGCAGGAACTTGTAGCTGTTTTTTTCTAACCACAGCAGGGGCTGCAAGCTGAAGACAGGGTTCTTCCTATTTCTTAGGGTTTCACAGCCCCAGCAAGCTTCAAGCACAGGTTTTGATCCTGGAGTTCCTGCCTGTCACCATTCAACTGATAGGGTGTCTCTTGCTGCTGTGAGAAGCCAAGGCTCTCAAGCCATTTTCCTGGTGTTTGCATGGAGTTGTAACAGCTCCTGCTCATTTCCTAAAATCATTTTGGTGGCAGGGTGGTATTTGAAAGAGAGAAGTGGCATGGGCATGCTGGTTGGTTTTAAGCATTTTTCAGAGCTGGATATGAGATAGAAAAGGATACTAAGGTAACTCTTCTGCAGGAATGTTAAATAGATCAGAATTCCTCCTTTTGGAGGAATGTTGTGTCTTGAAAACACCACTTCTGCAGCAGCCATCACCAAACCCAACCTGTGCAAAGCTACAGCTTCTCTGTAAATCCAATTTTGTCATTCTCATTGACTGATCCCCAGTTTTCAGGCATGGATCAAATGTAAACTGTTCTCATTTCCCTAAAGCTGCAGGTATTTTCTTACCCTCTGCTTCTGTTTGTACCTTTCTCTGATCTGTTCCTGGGTGACTTGGTCTAGGTGCCCCTGCTCAGGCAGGGGGGTTGGACTAGATGATCTCCTAGGTCCCTTCCAACCCCTAATATCTGTGAATTATGGATGGGCAAGTTTCACTTGTGCTGTTTACAGACCTGTGGGCAATGGAGAATCAGGTTGCTGCTGCTCCAGAAAGCTAAAAGCAGTAGCAGGCCCTCAAATTAACCCCAGGGGAGATCAGATAAGCAGCAAGCAGAAGGTCTGGAGGGAGGCACAGGGTAGAAGACATCACTGTACCTTTGAAACAGCTGGAATGTTTTCCAGGCTGTTGTCCACAAACCCCTGGTGGAATCCAGGGCCATGGTAAGTTGAACAGCTGTTTGGCTCAACTCTAGTTAACAGCATTTGAAATAGTGTTTCCAATTAAAAGTTTGATCAGATGGGTGTGTGGTGGTTTAGGAAAAATGTTAAGTGCTGATAATGATCTGCTGTTCCAATAATGCTGGAACCACTGTTCTGGAGTGTTTGAAAAGGTAGAGAGCACTCCCTACTTGGCTTTAGCTAGGTTGTGTCTCCACCAGAAGCACCAGGGAGATGTTCTCAGGAAGAGCAATGTGGCAGCATAAATTGGCCCTGCCCAGGAACAGAATCATGGTGTTCTTCATCATTGCTTTGTCCTCAAGCATCACAACAAGTCTTTGCTACTCCTATTTTCCATATGTATTTACTAGTAGATTTAGTTTCCTGAGGAAACTAGATGATCTTCTAGATCCCTTCCAACCCCTAACACTCTGATTCTGTAAATACCTGTTGCTAACTTGCATATTTCTGAAGTTCTCTACTTAGGCTTCTATCTGAGTATGACAATCCCCTCAATCTTTGCCTTTTACTAGACATGTAAAGCAGGAGAGGTTGACTTCTGCAGGAGTGTGAGAAAAGGTGATTTCCTGATGTCATCTGGAGTGAGAGGAGAGTGTTTTTATGAGTCTGGGTAAGACATAGAGGGTACAGGAGCAGTGAGGAGTTGTGTGAGGAGGCCTGGGGATGAGTGCAGTGAAGAATTTGGCAGAGTGATCGTCAGAGGGTTTCTGTCTGAGCTGGAGAGGTCACAGTTGGAGAACTATCTTGGGGTCAGTTGGAAGTCACTTTACCACAGAACATGGTTAGAGCTCTCTATCTGAATCTGCTTCACCCTTGCCCCAGCTACAGCCTTTCTCTGGAACCCCAACTTCTTCTCCAGTTCCTCTTGTGAAAAACCTCCTTTCCTGCTTACTCCAGAAATACGCAGAGGTAAAAAAAGATGGAAGAGACCAACCCCCACCTCACTACAGCCTCCTTTCAGGTGGGTGTAAGAGGGCTCAGGTCTTCCCTCAGCCTCCTTGTCTCCAGGCTAAACAATCCCAGCTCCCTTAGCTTCTCCCCAGAGGATTTGTGCTCTAGACCCTCAGCAGCTTTTTGCCCTTTTTTGGTCCTGCTCCAGCATCTCCATGTCCTTGTAGTGAGGGACCCAAAACTGAACACACTATTCAAGGTGCAACCTCACCAGTGCTGAGTAGAAAGGCACTCAGATACTGTTGAGGTGTTTGGTGCAATATAAAGTCAATAAAATAATTCATATTTTACTGATTTTTATTTTTTTTTTGGTTAGAAGGTATATTTTAATGGAAACAAAAAATTGGTGTTGCTTTCTTGTGCAGATTTTTCCAGTAGATAGAGACATCACTTTTAGTTGTCATTGTTGGTCCCTAAAAATTTGCTTTCTACTTTTGTCATATATTATCTTCAAAGACTGCAGCAGTTCATGGTTACTCTGAGGTAACACCATCAAGTTTTGTCAGTATCCTCTATAAATTAACTTATTCTGAGATAACTTTCTGTTATCATGTCAGTGTAACATCAATATCTTGATGCTATATGTGAAAGAACTTTAGCACTGTNTTCTCCCCAGAGGATTTGTGCTCTAGACCCTCAGCAGCTTTTTGCCCTTTTTTGGTCCTGCTCCAGCATCTCCATGTCCTTGTAGTGAGGGACCCAAAACTGAACACACTATTCAAGGTGCAACCTCACCAGTGCTGAGTAGAAAGGCACTCAGATACTGTTGAGGTGTTTGGTGCAATATAAAGTCAATAAAATAATTCATATTTTACTGATTTTTATTTTTTTTTTGGTTAGAAGGTATATTTTAATGGAAACAAAAAATTGGTGTTGCTTTCTTGTGCAGATTTTTCCAGTAGATAGAGACATCACTTTTAGTTGTCATTGTTGGTCCCTAAAAATTTGCTTTCTACTTTTGTCATATATTATCTTCAAAGACTGCAGCAGTTCATGGTTACTCTGAGGTAACACCATCAAGTTTTGTCAGTATCCTCTATAAATTAACTTATTCTGAGATAACTTTCTGTTATCATGTCAGTGTAACATCAATATCTTGATGCTATATGTGAAAGAACTTTAGCACTGTACCTCTAAGAAAGGCTTTAAGAACCAACCTGAATCACAAAATTAATTATCCTACTAGGAAATGATCACTGACCCCAAGTTCTGTCTTTAATTATGTCTTAAAAGAAAACATATTAAAAAAAAAAGCCAATTCTTTCATATATATATTTATGTTCATTCTAGTTACTAGAGTTTGGAGCAGGTTGCAGGTAGGACTTTGTAAAACCCAACTGTAATAGTGCTGAAATTCACATGGAAAATGCTAATTAATCAGGATTCGACAGGACTAGGCAAAGTTAATTCATTCATAACCAAATTAGCTGGAGAACAATGGATTACTTACATTGGTTTTCATTACAGGTTAGACAACAGGGCGTGGATGTCATCCATAAGCTGCAATAAAATAAAATAAATTAGGAAACTGGCAAAAAAAAAAGTTTAATTCAGTATTTTGTTCATTTATATGCTTAGCTGCTGTGTTATTCCCATGAGTATATATGGTATTGTAGCAAAGGAAATGTTTAGGGAAATTATGTACTTTTAAAACTGAGCTATTAACTGATATTTATATAGTGACTATTACTGGTCTTCATGAATTAAATGCTAAAAACTGGTTTATTTTTAAATACGTAGAATATCTTTTTTTCCTGTTCACTTAGTGGTATGTATAAAACAACCTTTTGATCTGTTGATAGAGATTGACCTGCATAGAATTATCCTATAAATTGCTGAATTCTCTTCCCTGCAGTGTCTACATCACAGGACAACAGTTTTTCAGGGCACCCAGTGTAGATGTGAATACTGAAAACCAGACTTAGCTGCACTCTCTATGTTCATTCTAAAAGGAAAAGGAAATTAAATGCAGATACAACTTTTAGAAGTGAAAAATAAGAGACTTTGTGGTGTATTTTATAATTAGCCCTTATGTTGGTTTGCATTAGCACACTATTTTATGTTACATGGCTCTAGAATTGTTTAGATCATCCACATTCTTAAGTGTAAAATCACATTCCAAGTGGCCCAATATTTAGATTTTACAGATGTCTTTTAAATTGCATTGTAACTGACAACTCTGTGTTGTGCTCAAGTAAAAGGCAGCATCAGGGCTGCATTCTGCACCAGATATCAGTGGAAAATCATTCATGCACAGGACTGCAGTGAGGTAGGAATTGCAGAGTCCCAGGATGAAATCTCTCAGGAGATTTCTAACAGGAAAGTGCAGACTGGGAGCTGTCCCTTTGGTGTGTATTCCAATCCTCAGCTCAGTGCCCAGGAGGAAAGCTCCTTTCCCATCCTCTTCCCTGCTTATTTATGTGTTGGTCTTTGCAGTTCTGTTTTGTGTCAGGGCTGGCAAGCTGCTGAAGGTGATGTGAGGAGGTTGTCCCTGCAGACCTGCTGCTCTGCACTGAGTCCTCCTGCCCTGAGACTGGGCTATACAGCAACTCTAAAACCAGCCCTTTGCTCACATTTCATGAGAATCCATTTAAAATAACCATTATAATGGAAGTGTCCATGACCATCATACAGCATTCCAGTCTTTTCACAATAGTATTTACTGTATTTAGCAACAAATTGCTGAAATATCAACAGACAGTTAAATAAATTTCCTGAACCAGCTCTTAATGTTGGGAAGAGAATCCCAGTGATGTCAAGATTTGATTTTTACTTACAGCAGGTAAACCTGAAGCCTCAGTAGAGCAAAACTAGTCTTAATAGAAAAGAAAACCTTTTCCTATTGGGAGCAGACTGCACTTTTGTGCTCTGTACAGTGCACATTAATAATGTTCAGTCATATATAATTACAGCACAAACCTATTCCATGTCCTGTGCAGATGCAAGTCAGTGATTTTTCTGTGCTCAGAGTAAAAGAAGTTGAAGATATGCTGTAGATATGCTGTTTCAAATACTATTTTTAATCCAGATATTGTTACTCAGCTTAAGGACGTGTTGCTACCTTCACAACTAGTGAATTTCACCCCAAAAAAAGGACATTTCAAGTAGGTGATTTGGAGCCTTAGGCTTCAGACCTTAGGATGGGCTGAATCGCCCTCTGGAGGTGCCTGCTCCAGTCTGCTGGTTCCCAGCACTGCTGCTTGGAACTGACTGCCTCAAGCTGCAAGTGAAATGAGTGACCTGCCATTCCAGTCTAGATCCTTTCCCCACACCTCTTTCTTGTACAGAATACCTGCTGCATCCCTCACCTTTTCCATCAGCCTTCTTCTACTCTTCCTAAAATGAATAAGCACAACTGCTACTTGTTGCTGTTTCCTCTGTATTTTTTTTTTTCCTGTCCTTTTCAATCTTCCTTATTTTTTTGTTGTTTGGTTTTTCTTTTTCCTGACTCTTTCTAGCTATCATCTCTTCTGACATCTGACTTTCCCTGTTGAGAGTGTTGTCCTAACTTCTGGTGTGGAAGATTGCTGCCCCTTCCCCTTGATGCTGTATTTTCTGGGAGAGATAACACTGTGTTGAAGACACAGAAAAAGAAGAATATGGATTTTTTTATGGTCTTAAGAAATATTGTTCTTCTGCCTTCATATAAAATGTTTTGGTTCCTAATGTAGTTGAAAGATGCTTGTAGAAATGTAATCTCAAATGTGAAGAATATAAAATCCACATTAAAGACTGTAAATTTAAGAACATATACCATTAGTCTTTATTTTAAAATGAGTCCTACACAGCTCACTTGCAAAAGGATTTAAAAACTTGTGTGCTGATAAAGTCTGACTTACTGAAAGGTGAAATGATTTTCTTCCTCCCTGTGGTGATATTTGCTTGATGTATAACCTATTAAAGATCTCTCCTCTTCAGTTCTCTGTCTTCTTTTTGGTCCTTCTGTTAATCTCGATTTCCTTTTCCTTTCTGCACTGGACTCTCCTAACTCTTTTATTTCACTACTGATCCATTTTTCTCTCATGTGTGCATCCATTTACCTAAAATATTGCCTTAAGCATGATTATAGATATTCAGGAATATATTTACTTCTCAACATTGGATGAATTTGCTATTTCAGGACTTATTCCAGTAAAGCAGCTGAGAAACCCAACAATTCAGTGACAGCATTTTCAGTTTTATATGCCACACGTGCCTTCATAGGATCAAAGTACCTTGCCTCCTGCATCAATGGGAGAAAAATGATGGATGGAGTTGAACAATCCAGTAAAAATACAGACTTATGGTACTTGTTCAGAGTAGGAATGCTGACTTAAAAAGAGCATCTGAATGAAAGCAAACATGCTGCATTCATAACATCTGCAAACTTCTGCCATACTGTTGATTTGCAGATAAAAAGAAACACCAATGGATAGTAATATAAGCAGTTAAAGTTTAAAAAAAACCCAAGTCAGCTAAAGGATGACTTTTGAGAAATGATGAAGAGAATGTAAATCATGCTTTACTATAGCAGAAATAGAATATTGAAGTTAATGTTTTCTGAGGGGTAGATAACCACATAGTTTAATATCTATACTACATGTTCTTCAGATAATATAAATTCTTTGAATTACAATAAAAGGAATGCCAAGTACATGATAAACATAAGTAGTGAAGATCAGAACTTTTTGGTTTAGATGTTTAAAATATAATTTGGAACCTCTTCTTACAGTAATTTGCAATAAGAGTAATAACAGCAACTTACTAGAAAATGCTTGGAGATGTGGCTGAGAATGTAATTTATGGTGCCTTAACTAATTAATTCTGAACTAATATCGTTATAAGCATAATTTTGAGCCCATTCAAAAAGCAACTTCTTTGCCAGATTAATTCATTGAGCATTAGGGTGACATTATTCTGTGATTCCAAAGGATTGGAAAGCAGAGGAAATGTGAAATCTCTGGAGCAGTTACACCAATGAGGAGTTTTTATCTTGCACAGTGTTACCAGTAATTTTTTTGTTAGAATGAATCAACTGCAACTAATTTTGTGAAGATGAACCACATAAAAATTATGAATAGAAAAAGAAAGAATATTAAAAACTATGTAAAGCTTGCTAGAATTTTCTGGGGTGTATCCTCAAATTGGCTTACTGAAGATTTCTCCTTTATTATATATTAACTATATAATACAGAGCCTGAAATAGCCTCTTACTTAATACTTGTATTCATTTTTACTTATGGAATAAGGTCTTAGTCATCATGAGAAAGAATCCAGTTCTAACAGCATATTATTGTTAGCAGGAGCACAATCAATCTTACTTGAATTAGAATAGTTTCAGAAAATGACTTTGGTTTTGAGAGGACTGTGTTGATATTGCTTGTTAAGTTACAAAGCTTAATAGTACTACTAATCTAGACTTGTAGTTTGAAGAGAAAATTATTTTTACACTCAAGTCCCTCTATTTTTAACTTGAAATTTTGGAGTAGTAATATCTCAGTTAACCATTTGAAGTGTCTTTTTATTAGATGAAGGACAGTGAGGAAAGCATAGCTGGAAACATTTACAAACTGGGCAAGATTTTTCAGCAAATGACTGAGTGCAGCCACAGAGAAACACTTGCAAGAGGAGAATAAAGTGAAAATGCTACATGAAGATGTGAAAACATACTTCATCTGTAAAGTGCTGCAGGAAACAGGCATGAAATATTAGGTTTTTCTGCTCAGAAACACAGCTTAGGTACATTGGGAGGGGCAATACTCAAACTCCATGGAGTGTTCTTTGATCAGGTTACAAACAAGTCTGGCTTGGACACAAATAGAATGTAGCTATCTGCTTTATCTGTGGAGATAAGGTGACACAAGGATCATTTATAAAACAACCACCCTGCTTGCAGATCCTGCAGTTCACATGGCTGGCAGACGTGGAAATCATTCCAGAAATGAAAATGGAAGATGCAAAATCCACGAAGATTGTGCTGAAGGTTTGGTTCATTTCACTGCCTCTTAGGGTTGTGAGCATCTCTATCATTATGATATATATATACACACATAATATATGTATATTCTGCACACACATATTGCTATGGATATGAAAATAAATGTGTGAAAAGCTGTAAAAGAGGAATTTTGAGTTACATGCAAGAAGCTTTTCAAAAGGGGCTCCAGGAGGATATTTTTATACAATACTTTAAACAACTGGAAGGAGTAATGAGAGTCACTTCAGTCCTGGATCTGATCATGATCAGGAAAAAAAAAACAAAAAACATATATATATACTAGATCTAAAATGAAGACCTTATGAATCTATAATACTTTTGGTTTAATAAAGAGACCAGAAAAAGGGTAAACATATTGTGAAAATCACTGACAGAAGTGTAAAGAGTTTGAAGAGTAATAACAGAAAGCTGGTTCAGGAATAACATTGCAATAAAATAAGAGCAAGATTCCACTGGAAAGAAATGTCAGAGAAGTATAAAGTAGAAGAAAAGAAAATGGAACTGGGAATTGAACTTTAAGTTTGCCATCATGCAAAGATAAAACAGAAAGAAAGCTTGGATGATGCTATCTAAGAAAGCCTAATTATCTCCTTAATATAGTTTTGGTAACAAGATCTGAAAATCTGTGAAACTTTAAAGAAACACTGAAAAAAAAATCTGCTTTCTAAGGTTCTTCAACTTTTTCTTTTATTTCCAATAGAGTAACACTGAATAAATAGGAATCTGAGACCACTGTCTACAGATCAGTTCATTTATTTGAAATGAAAAGATAGTTGGAGAGACAGCAAAGAAAATGGGAATCTAAAAGAATAGAAAATGATATTAAAATAAATTAAATTTGAATTTGAATAAAATTTAAATAAATTTAAATAAATTAAATTTAATAAATTAAATTTTCATTATCTTAATTAAAATTAGGATTCCGCCCCACTGGAGGTAGGACCTAACTCTGCTCCATCCCTCCCCCATGCCAGCAGCCCTCATCCTGCACACAGGGCTGGCAGTGGGAGCACTGGAAACTATTCCTCCTCTCTACCCATTTTCAGCTGCTTTTCATTTCTTGGATGACATCTGTACTGGAAAACAAAATGGACCACGGCCCAGTCAAGAGTTGGTAGCAAATTGCAGCTCCCATTCACACTGCTAACCCATCTGCTCTCCTTCACACTGCCTGCTCTCAACAGGCCTCAGTCTTACCTGAGTGCTCAGCAGCCTAGGCCAAAAGGCTAAAAAAATAAATAAATTTCTACCAAATCTTTGTTAGAAAAGCATGCTAAAGTTGCTGGATGTGGATTATCACATGGTAGAGCCCAAGGATGTGCCTGGGTCCTGCTGAGCTCAGGAACACAGATGTGATTTTAGGAACTACATCCAGGAATCACAAATGTGTTACCCTGCTCTAAATTCAAATCACAGTGGTGTGAATATTCTACAGGTAGCTTTCAGACTAACGGTTTTTAAACAAAAAATGGCCAAGAAGGTATTTATTTGGATATAATCTATGACTTAATAGGAAAGAAATGTAGGGAAATTTTAATTTACTGACAAAACTCAGTAAATTAAATCAGAGGAGGAAAATAAAAGGCAGAACAGTACTTATCTGATGTTACAAATATATTTCAATAGAAACTAGAAACCCAGTTAGATGAGTCAATATTCTTCTCAAAATAAGCAAGGTTACAATAAAGAAGTCAGTCTGATATTTGAGTAAATAGATTTAAATAGTAATTAAAATGCATTTTAATCCACCTGTGTGGATCTTTTATAGGATGAAAGACTAAACTAGAATTTATTTGCTTAAGGTGTTTTCTGCTGGGACCTTTGAGAAAGACCTGATGATGAAGTGGGCACACCTCAGTATAAAATAGTGAGCTCATTTGTACATGATGGGATAAGTGTTTTACTGAATGTTAATGCAGATTTCAGAAAGGGATATGTAATAATATTTTGGGATTAACATAATCTCTGTATTACTTGGACAGTTTTCCAGTATGTGATGTAATTACTAGTAGGTTCCAGGTTATATTTTGACCTAGTGAGGTCACCAGTTATTTTCAGGATGATTTCTAATTTTACAGATTGTGGAAAACTATGGAAAAAAAAAAAAGGAAATAAAATTAGATTCATAGACTACTTTGTGACCTGGGATTAACTGCTTAAATCTGAAGACAGAAAGTAAAAACAGAAGGGAAAATGTGGCAAGTCAGCTAATGCTGAAACAAATATTGAATTTTGAATATTTATATATACACATATACACATGAATATTGCCTTTTAAGTTACTCAGAGGTGAAGGGAGGAAATGGCTCAAAGGTGAGTCCTGATCACATCAGTGAAGTAAGAAATTTGGCAACATATTTAGAATGCTGTAGATGAAAAGAAAATTGAAAAAAAAAAAAGTTGAGAAGGAAGATTTGGAGTAGGTGTTTGGAAACAATTCTTAATAGGATATTTTTCTTATTGGAATGCTGCAAAGCAAATGGAACAGCATAACAAGCACTCAGCAGTAAATTTGCCTGTGGAGTTAGTGTTTGGAGAGGCAATCCTGCAGAAATGCAGGCAGCTTTTAAGGAGAAGCTAACTGGTTATTCTGGATTTATTCTGTTACCATCAACTGTGTGTGCAACACAGTGTGGAACTCTGTTGGGAAAAATCACTTTGTGGTATGAATGTACAACTCTGATTCNGCAAATAATACATATATATATATTTTATTTTTTTTAATATGTATTTATATATATAAATCATACATACCTAGCTGGGAAAAATAAATGTGTTCTTTCTTAGAATGACTGTGTCATTTGGAAATGAAATTCAAAATGCCTTCTATAAAATGATAATACTTTGATCCCCTGAAGCAGTGTTTTAGCAAATGACATGAAGCAAGCAAACAAAACATTTGAAGTTGTCCATTTCTCTCTGAATATATTACATATCCTAAACATAATGTCTGAGCTGCCAGAACTGGTAGTTTACTACCAGTAGTAAACTGTTTGCTTATTTAGTATGTTGAGAGCACACCTAAGTATCATGGGATCTGGATATTTTGCAGATGGAGAGATGAACAAGATTGCAAAGAACAACTCCTAAATGTCAGGAATTCATTACGAAAGCACCCTATGAATAATCTATATGAATATTAAAAAGCAAAATCAAACCATAAAAACCACTTAGAAAGACTTTCCTATGTGTCTGTGCTACAGTTGCATAGTTTGTGCAAGTGAAAAGTGTTTTACTTGTGGTGGCCCAGAATATTTCTGTGTTATTTAGATAAAGCACGTTGAAAACAATGCAGAATATTGCATACTTTTAAACAAACTCATAACTATAATAATCAAAAAGAGACTCCATAAAATACTTTAAATAGAAACATCCATATTTCAGCAGACTTGGAATTTTGAGACAATAGAGATACAGGCTGTGAGTGAAATCTTTCTATTATGCTTGGTTCTCAAAGAAAACTAGATTTATGCTGCCTGTCAATCCATATATCTGCTTATTTATTAAGAATATACTCATTCTTGTTTTACCTGATACATGTAAAAAAATTAAGGTAAGGTAATATTAAGTGGAAGGTAAAAAAAAAATCCCTTTTATACCCAGTTCTTCAAAGAAAAGGAAAAAAAACCCCAACAAATAAGTGACTTATTCTACATTCAAGCTGTCATAATTGATTCCCCAAAAAGTTACTGAAGGCATGGACAGATATTTTTTTTTTTTCAAGGGTCTTACTGCTCTAGATGATCCCAACATTCCAAATAACATCAGTGCTACTACCTGGTTTTAGAGATGAAGCAAAGAATGCTCATGCAAAATGTCCAGAATAAAAGTCAGCAAAGAAAATTGTTGTATCTCTCTTAAAATAAAGTCTAGAAAAGCAAAATAATTTAGATTTCCAAGTAAAGGTGAATCCATAGGAAAGCACAATTTATAAAGCAAAAGAGTTGTATTTGTTTAGAGAATAGAAGACAAGGGAAATAATCTGACATCCAAAGATTATTGTGAAGAAATTGTCTTGTGTACCCAGTTGTGAAAGGACAAGAGTAAATTATCTTAATTTACAGTGAAGAAGAACAGGCTGCATATTGAGAAAATCCTTTTAAGTAGAAAGATAGATAAAATCTGGAACCAGGTTGTCTGGTGATGCTGCAGCATCTTCCTCATGGGCAATTTACAACACATCAGTCATAAAGTTTCTGTCATCACAATACTCTGACATCTATCTCCTTTCACAATTGTTGCCTCCATTCAATAATCCGGAATATTAAGAAGTAATTTGAAAAATAAATTATAATGTGAGGAAATTGGCCAGTCTGAACACATGATAAAATACCAAAAATACAGGTATTTTTTGTCAATAGAAATATTCTTGGTTTTTTTTGTGCTTGTCTATAATTTAATTTTAATTTATTTTTAAGTTCATATATATATAATTTCTATTTACAGGTCGTTGATTAGGATAAAGCATTTTTCCTGTCCAGTACTATCTGCTTACACTAGATGCTTTGGGCAAGAAGCTGGTTTCATCACTGTCAAAACCCTTTGCCTTGGCTTCTAACTCTATCTAGCACATGCTCTGAAGGTATGTACAGCTTTGTAGATAGCATGGAAAAATACTTCAGTCACATATAGATAACCAGAGTTTATTATTTCAGAGAATGTGTGAAAAAGTCTGATTCCTAAATAAAACCAGAACTTTGATGATGAATTTTACTTTCTGTGGTTAACAGCCTGTTTTTACTGTGATAAGTAAGGCCTGTTAGTAATAAAAATGAAACCTAGTATCTGTGCTGTGATAATGGAACCATAAAGTGAAATTAGTTAGTGATATTAGAAAGTATCATTTCTATTTCTGCTCCAGACCTCAAGCTATTTTGTTTTCCTGTACTCAAAAACAACATGAAGGAATAGAGATGGTTCACGTTACCAACATTCATGGCCTTGATTATAATGTGAATTATTTGTGTATATGCTTTTGTTAGAGCATAAAATATCTACCATAAGGGAGAAAGGATATTGAAAGAATGAAGATTATTTCCCTGTTCAGAATACTGTCAGAATTCTCCCTGTTCAGAATACTGGCCAGCATGTCTAGTCCTTCTAAGGAATTAAGTTGGAAGGATGATGAGAAAATAAATTTATTACTGTGATAATCTGTTAGCTGCTTAAGGACTTGTTCATATCAAACAATAATTAAAGTCTTCAAATTAAAGTGTTTAATTGAAGTGTTTATCTAGTGTTTTTTTTCTTCTGAACCTGAAGGGGCTACAGGAAGGCTGGAGAGGGCCTGGAGTGAAAGGATGAGGGGTAATGGGTTTAAATTGGAGCAGAGGAGATTGAGACTGGATCTCAGGAAGAAGTTGTTTCCCTTGAGGGTGGTGGCTCAGTGGCACAGGCTCCCCAGGGAGGTGGTTGAGGCCCCATCCCTGGAGCTATTCCAGGGGAGGTTGGCCAAGGCTCTGAGCAGCCTGGGCTAGTTGAGGGGATCCCTGCTCCCTGCAGGGGGGCTGCACTAGATGCCCTTTGGAGGCCCCTTCCAGCCCTGGCCAGTCTAGGATTCTATGTTTCAATGATTAGAAGCAACTAAATGAGTAGTGTGCAGAGCATCAAGTGGTTTTCAGGCAGTGAACCTCCCAGACTGGAGGATCTGAGGAAGAGAAGCAGCACCTCTTCACTTCAGTAGCTCACTCTGCCTTGTTATCTTGATGTAGATAACCCAAGAGGTGCCAGTATAACTTCTCTGTTTAATACAGCTCTTCAATCTTGGAGATTTACCTGCCTTTCATTTGTGGCTTTTTTGGTGTGTGTGTTTTTTGTGGTTTGGGGTTTTTTTTCTGTTTGTTTTTTTTTTCTGTTGTTGTTAAGTAGGAGATATCTACTTATGCTCTTTGAGTATTAACTTGGAAAGAGACCACCAAACTCTTAAGATGTTTATAATGCCAATCTAGAGGAAGATTATTGTCAACTTGAGTAGAATTATTCAAGAATATATATCACATGCACTGCACCTTTCTATTATTACAGTTTATGTAGAAAAAAGCCAGTATATTCAGAGAAGATCTGGAAGGAATGTATCTAGCAAATAACTTCCCAAAGTTTAACTCACACTTCATAGGATAGAAAATTAGAGTTCCTTTATAGGAATGAAATACTGATTTAAAAAGGCCTCTGAAAGTTGAGTGACTCGATTTCATGGAAGTCAAAGAAGCAGCTTATGATTCAAGATGTTTTGTGAAGAGAGACTAGTGATTCTAAATCATGAGATGCCAGGATGAATTGAACAAATTGAGAAAAATGAAAAAAAAAATATTAAGGCTCCTTATATTTACAATTAAAATCTAAGGTTGTCAGGTTTTACTTGTTAGAATTTGTTTTCTTACATGAATATTAATATAATAATTTTTGTAGTTGAATGTTCACATTTATATTTATAAAGTAATAAAATACAAACTATATTTCCAGCTTTTCCAATGAACATCTTATTGAACAGTTTAAAAATAATTTGTGCTGACTAAAGAAAATATTTACTTAACCAGAGAGGATTTATTATGATGAGAAAATTCGTTTTCCTGCATATCTTCAGAGGCCCAAAGCAGCTACTACAGAAATCAACCCCAGCAAGTTGCCTGTGTCTGTTTTGTATGGTAGGAAAAATGCTAAAAATATAGAAGGATCTGACCCCCATTTTCTAAGGTGCCAATGAATTGATCATTGAATAATTTTGAAAATAATACAGATTAAATAAGGATATTCAGAAGCTGTAAGAATAATTAAAGGCTGATTAGGAAGAAAAAAAAATATGCAGTTTGCTGAAGTTAACCATATACAAGGAAACTCAAACAATAGAGTATTTATTGAAGCTCGCAAGAGGATGAGGAGGTAGAATTGGGAAAACACAGTTATTCTAATTTAGATTTATATTCTAGATTAGATTGAATGTTTTAAGGTGGTGTTAGTCCCATTATTTAGCATAACTGGATAAAGTAATAGAATCTGTACTTCAGAAAGTCCTATATTGGATGTAGGTTGCCAAGTGTCAGTCTTAGCATTGAAGAATCTGGAACTTTTTTGGCCAGTTTTGAGAAATAAATAAGAAAAAGTCAGAATTAAGAAAACAGTTTTTCTGGAGTGTGCTCAAAAGTGCATTTGTGTGTAGTTCTGTGCTCTCCAGACTAACAGCATTATGTACAGGAACAGCATAAAGAGTTGGTTGCTTTCTTAATGCAATTTGTGTGTGTGCTAATTTCTAGATCCCAGTTTTCCATCTAAGTCGGCCAAAGCACAGAGAGAGTTATTTTAATTGCCCAATTTTTGTTAAGAGCATGAACAACTCATCTGGGATGCTTTTGGCTGCCTCTCTGCATGGTTGTGTGGATGGATTTCATTGCTGCTCTGTGTGTGCCCCAGAAGTGCAAGGAGAAACTATTTGGACAAGCAGAGTGTTAGATGGCATCAGAAAACTTCTACTTGAAGCACCTCCATGTCCACTGTCCTCAGGGCATTAAACAGAAACATGAGTGCAAATATTCATGATTTCCACCACAAAGATAGAAATAATACAGTATATGCACTGTGTGATTTAACTTCATATGTAATGCTATAATTAATTTCATGCAGTAAGTCAAGTCTCCTTATGACCATTAACTAAATACAGTTTAACATACTGGATTTATCTCTATATATGGATAAAGGAGCCATAAGATACCAGGGGTTAAGATTTTTCCCTGGTGTGACACTTCAGAGAGGAACACATCCCATCATAACTATTGCTCCAAAAGGAAAGATAGAGCAGGAGAAGGAAGACTTCCCTTGAACAGAAATAAATGTATTTCTAAATTCCACAAGTAAAACTATAGATATGAAAAGCCATATTTTATAATATGTCTGTTATGGCCAAACATGAGTTTAGGAGTTCCCATTTTACACAGGGGTCCATACAGCAGAGAAAAGAGATTCCTCACAGGGACACCAGACCACATCATAGACTCCTGCCCTTAAGTCTGGCTCATGAACCAAGAGGGAATTTTCTGTTGGTTTTGTGTTCCCCTGCCTCCTCCCAGGAAAAATAGCTGTCAGCACAGCCTGTCTCAGAAGACTGAAGTGGAGCACAACAGATGATTGACTCAGTTCACACAGGTCTAAAATGAGATGATCAATATTCTCAGACTTGCAAAAGCAGCAACATTGCTTTGAAACCATTATGGCTTTGCTGTTATACATTATATTATCAAGAGCTTTTTTACTTCTATCATCCAGAGCTTTTTAGTTCCCAGAGGAGAGATCCTAGACAGTAACAGGTCAATTAAATCAGCTTCTAGGTTATCTTTTAAGATCAGTGGAAGCATCTCAGCACTTACAGTCCCTCCCAAAACATTCTGTACTTCACCTACATCGTGCACAGAGTTGTCTGAAACCAACAGCCTTGTGACTGCCTGGTCCATGCTGCATCAGATGTCTGAGGTGCACAAAGAAGTCCTTTCCTCATTAAACTTTGAACAAATGAATCCTGCTATAGTGTCATCTGCATCTGGGTGACAGACAGGTCTGTTCAGAAACAGGGATTTGCTCATGTTCAGAATATCTGTGGTGCTTGGGGGGGTGTGTGTGTCTGTCTGTGTGTCTGCTTTGTCTCTAAAGCATCTCCGAGTCAGAACCCTCTGCCTTGAATAAAAAGTAGATTTTGGTTTGCTTTTCAGGGCCCTACCAAACAAATGCCAATAATCAAGGTGATAATTAGTTATATGCTTTGTCCACAAGCCCCTGAGGGGCAAGATCATCTTCAGAAACTGGCCTGTGCCATATGGCTCTGAATTAAGTCAGAACCATTTGGGGATGGAGTTGGTAAGTTACCTTTACTTGGTTATTTACCTCCCAGTTACCTTTTCCAAATGGGAACTCCTAAACTCATGTTTGTCCATAACAGACACGAATAGGTGTCTCATTCTAATTAGAGGAGTGCTGAGAACTCCTGAAAAAAAAAATAACATGGGGTTTGTATGCCCTTTCTTTTTTTTTTTACCCTTTCTTTGTGTCTTGTGAAACTTCCAGTACAGCCTCTACCTGCTTAGCCAAGCCCAGTATGACTCCAGCTGATAGACTGGGCGTTGCCTGGGTGAAATCTGCTGACAGAAACTATTTTGCAACAGTACAGATCATTTCATGTCAAAAGAGTCACTTTTAACCACAGTTACTCCCAAACCTAAATGGAAAGACTTTGTGTTGGAGTATCCCATCATCATCAGGCTCCCTTAACATCTTCTATTTCAATACTACAGGGCTGTTTCATAGCTTTCACACTACCTGGAGTTTACATATTATCCCTAAAGTGCATTTTTTTCTGCACTAGCTGCTTAACTGCTTCTGTACAGGGATACAATATTCCTTACCTTGTAATAAGATTTATGAAATGTCTTGGTTTATATTTTTACCTTAGAATGGAGACCTGTCTTAACCTCTCTGTATATTTTTTTTTTAATTACTAGAAACTGGGCTTTTCTGTTTGCTTGAGAAATACTTCTGTGCCTTGTAAAACACAGAGCAGAGAAAATGGGAGTATATTGCATGGGTTATGAATCTCCTGAAATAATGGGAAGCTCTCACAAACTTGTGCTGTTTTAATTATGAAGTTCACTGTGCCTACTTCAGGTCTACTGCCAAGCTCTAGAAACAATGCCATCCTCTCTTAGAGGAAGCTTGAACTGCTTTATCTTCAGTTTTCTACTTCACTTTTTAGATAAAGTTGACACTGATTCCTTGAACTTCAGTTCTTAGCAAGTAATTTTCTTAGAACAAGCCTGATTTCTGTGGATTGGTGAATTTACTTCTCTTCATTTCCACTCCCCACTATTCTTTTAGCTTCTGCTTGCAGAAAGACCAGCAGGGTTTTAAGAGCACAATATGCATGACTGCATCTTTTCCTCTTATGCATCTTCCCTAACAGTGGGAAAGAATGGCTCTCTCAGAATGTGCTCATCTAAGCTTCCAGTTCCCCAGGATCTTGGAAGGGCTTCTGTGCAATAGCAGCTTCAGCATCTGCCACAGATAGCAGGCAAACTGGTGGTTGATTGGCAAAGCTAAGAAGAAATAGATTTCCAGCACAGGGGCAATGGATTCTTCTTCAGAGACTTTAATTACAGCAGCCCTCTAACACTTCAATAAATCTTTTTTAATCACACATGAAAAGGATAGACAGGGATCAACTTTTTACCCTATCAATTAAAAAATGAGGGTGTGCCAGATGAAGCTGGCAGTGGTCTGATTCAAATTATATAATACATTATATTGTTTTCTGTGTTCATGGGTAATAAGAAATATATGAATATTTGCCTAAATACAGTATAGATGAAAGAAGTTCACATGGATCTAAGGATGCACAAGACCTTGGAAGTGATATCTAGTAAAGGTCACTGACTAGAGAAACCACATCAGGCTCAGGAACAGCCCCCCCCACCTTCCCCACCAAGATAAAACAAAGTTTGGTACTGGAATCCATGGGAATTATCAAAGCTGCTCATCCTGGTTCTGCTTTCTCTGAGAGAGTAACTTGGGTAAGAATTGGCTTGTGTCTGCTGTAGGAGATAGGTAAATGAGCCGTGAGAGTGCCTGGCCTGAACCAGTCTAACCTCTCTTGTATTGTTAAAATAAGGTTTATTTATGAGTCTTGACCTACTTTCAGTCTTTGCAAAAATGCAACAAATACTTTCAGGATTTTCCCCTCTTTAAATCCAACTACAGCCAGCCTTAATCAGTCATTCTTGCTCCTTTTACAGCACTGTCAGCTTTGCTAACTACACAGCCTGTGGTATTTCAAAGATTTTATGTGAACAAAATACCTCTACATCACCTCTTTTTCCTCACTTAACAATGCCCTTATTTAAGCCAAATTTTATTCATCTTTATCTCTTTAAAAACATCTAATTGCCACTGTAATTTTGAGTAGTGACTTATCTTGTTCCTCATGCTGGCTTTCAAATTCTTTCTACTCCAGACAGGAGATCTTTGAGTCTACCAAAATAAAGAGCAGGAAAATGAATAGAAAATCCATGGGATAGTGTTGTTTCCATCACAGTCATCTGGGAGGAGGAATTTCATTCCAATCCTTGTCAAATGAACAAATCAAATCCACGGATCAGGACTGCCAGATCTGTAAATCATTTTGCAAAACACAGCAAGCCAANTTATCTTGTTCCTCATGCTGGCTTTCAAATTCTTTCTACTCCAGACAGGAGATCTTTGAGTCTACCAAAATAAAGAGCAGGAAAATGAATAGAAAATCCATGGGATAGTGTTGTTTCCATCACAGTCATCTGGGAGGAGGAATTTCATTCCAATCCTTGTCAAATGAACAAATCAAATCCACGGATCAGGACTGCCAGATCTGTAAATCATTTTGCAAAACACAGCAAGCCAAGATCAAAAACCTTTGGACATTTTCAGCCATAACTTTCCTTCTCTTCCTTTCAACTTGGGCAGTGGTTCTGATGGGAGGTTTATCCTCCTAAGTCACTTAGCACGGCCAAGGAAATTGAATGGGAAGTCTCTATATTTAGCAGAGATTAAGGTGGTCAATGCTTAGGTTCAGTTCCCTGGTTAGCTTCAAGTCATTCCCTTTTCAGCAGGTAAGGTGGATGCAGCTAGAGCTCAAGGAGGAGGGGAATAGGAATAGCTGGAGGAGCAGGGGAGGATCTAAACCCCTTCCATAGCATCCTTTCACCCTCTGCATCTGTAAAGCTGCACCTGTACAGGCAGTGCTTTAAAAAACAAACAAAAACCAAGCCTCTCCTCTTTGACTTTCCTTTGAACACCTCAGGTGTTGAGCAAATGAAGACAAACCTCTGTGCCAGAGCTCTGTCTCTTTAACTTTGTATGTACACCAGCAGGCACAGTAGGAACCCAGCCTGATTTGAACATAATATAGCATAAAGAGCAGAAAAATCACATCCTAATGCACATTTTGTATTGCTTGTGTGACCTCCTGGCCATTAATTGATGTTTAATGAGTTCTATATGTATGCTTTTTAAAAATAAATGTATATTTTTTTTAACAAGACCACTTCAGATTAAGTATGGAAATAGGGAAGCTGGTATTAAGGTTAATTTTACTACAGTATTGTAAAAGAACACACCAAAAATACTATGCAACACATTTTGTGATGCCAAAGTTTTAGAGAAAGTCAAACCACTGAAGGGGTGGATATCACTGTCAGAGCAGTTGGAATTAAAACCAAGAGTTATACTGAATGCTGAACCCAATTCTGATATTTTTTTTGGTGTTATTTTTTAACATACTAATCTACTTTATATTAATATTTGTATTAATGACTGGTATGTTCCAAACTGAAAAATCCACTAGGAGATGAAAAAGACAGGCAGTTTGATTTTTTATCATCATGTCCATGAAGGAAAACTGTAAGAGGATGAGATGTGCTAGTTCTAAAGTCTTGAAGGTCATGCTGACCAGAAACAATCACTTCAGTTCATCCTAGTAGCAGTGATTAGTCCTTGTTGAATAAATCAGTTTTCAGTGCAGTATGTCCTGATAATTTTTTCCCTTACATATTATGTACATTTAACTGATTAGAAATGAAACAGCTCTTTTGCTGCATTTTAATTGAATTCCATTTGCCATCTACACACAGTTTATAACTGGGAGATATAATCGTAAAGAAAAGCCATTAAATTTTCTATCATAATCTGGAAAAATTAAGAATCAGAGGTTCGTTATACAGAAGATNAATAAGGTTTATTTATGAGTCTTGACCTACTTTCAGTCTTTGCAAAAATGCAACAAATACTTTCAGGATTTTCCCCTCTTTAAATCCAACTACAGCCAGCCTTAATCAGTCATTCTTGCTCCTTTTACAGCACTGTCAGCTTTGCTAACTACACAGCCTGTGGTATTTCAAAGATTTTATGTGAACAAAATACCTCTACATCACCTCTTTTTCCTCACTTAACAATGCCCTTATTTAAGCCAAATTTTATTCATCTTTATCTCTTTAAAAACATCTAATTGCCATTGTAATTTTGAGTAGTGACTTATCTTGTTCCTCATGCTGGCTTTCAAATTCTTTCTACTCCAGACAGGAGATCTTTGAGTCTACCAAAATAAAGAGCAGGAAAATGAATAGAAAATCCATGGGATAGTGTTGTTTCCATCACAGTCATCTGGGAGGAGGAATTTCATTCCAATCCTTGTCAAATGAACAAATCAAATCCACGGATCAGGACTGCCAGATCTGTAAATCATTTTGCAAAACACAGCAAGCCAAGATCAAAAACCTTTGGACATTTTCAGCCATAACTTTCCTTCTCTTCCTTTCAACTTGGGCAGTGGTTCTGATGGGAGGTTTATCCTCCTAAGTCACTTAGCACGGCCAAGGAAATTGAATGGGAAGTCTCTATATTTAGCAGAGATTAAGGTGGTCAATGCTTAGGTTCAGTTCCCTGGTTAGCTTCAAGTCATTCCCTTTTCAGCAGGTAAGGTGGATGCAGCTAGAGCTCAAGGAGGAGGGGAATAGGAATAGCTGGAGGAGCAGGGGAGGATCTAAACCCCTTCCATAGCATCCTTTCACCCTCTGCATCTGTAAAGCTGCACCTGTACAGGCAGTGCTTTAAAAAACAAACAAAAACCAAGCCTCTCCTCTTTGACTTTCCTTTGAACACCTCAGGTGTTGAGCAAATGAAGACAAACCTCTGTGCCAGAGCTCTGTCTCTTTAACTTTGTATGTACACCAGCAGGCACAGTAGGAACCCAGCCTGATTTGAACATAATATAGCATAAAGAGCAGAAAAATCACATCCTAATGCACATTTTGTATTGCTTGTGTGACCTCCTGGCCATTAATTGATGTTTAATGAGTTCTATATGTATGCTTTTTAAAAATAAATGTATATTTTTTTTAACAAGACCACTTCAGATTAAGTATGGAAATAGGGAAGCTGGTATTAAGGTTAATTTTACTACAGTATTGTAAAAGAACACACCAAAAATACTATGCAACACATTTTGTGATGCCAAAGTTTTAGAGAAAGTCAAACCACTGAAGGGGTGGATATCACTGTCAGAGCAGTTGGAATTAAAACCAAGAGTTATACTGAATGCTGAACCCAATTCTGATATTTTTTTTGGTGTTATTTTTTAACATACTAATCTACTTTATATTAATATTTGTATTAATGACTGGTATGTTCCAAACTGAAAAATCCACTAGGAGATGAAAAAGACAGGCAGTTTGATTTTTTATCATCATGTCCATGAAGGAAAACTGTAAGAGGATGAGATGTGCTAGTTCTAAAGTCTTGAAGGTCATGCTGACCAGAAACAATCACTTCAGTTCATCCTAGTAGCAGTGATTAGTCCTTGTTGAATAAATCAGTTTTCAGTGCAGTATGTCCTGATAATTTTTTCCCTTACATATTATGTACATTTAACTGATTAGAAATGAAACAGCTCTTTTGCTGCATTTTAATTGAATTCCATTTGCCATCTACACACAGTTTATAACTGGGAGATATAATCGTAAAGAAAAGCCATTAAATTTTCTATCATAATCTGGAAAAATTAAGAATCAGAGGTTCGTTATACAGAAGATTAAATAACAAACTGGAGAGCACAAAGAATATTTTGTAAAGGGGGTGTATTTAGCCAATAAGGGCCTTTAAAATGGAAAAAAAATAAAGAGGCAAGTGTAAAACCTGACCAAAATAGATGTGTAAGACAAGAAGAGAAAAGAATTGATAGTTGATTGGAGAGAAAGAATTGATAATTTAACTTGGAGACACAAACCCAGCCTGCTGATAATATGCACTTGTAGTTCTGGGTCCTAAACAAACACAATATGGACCCTGCAAGTGCTTTAGGAAGTGCTGGTTAATAATCAGTTGTCCAGGAGTCCCCTCTGACCTACGTGTGCCCTCCTTCACCTTGGAACAAAACCCCAGCAGCTGCTGCTTCCCTGAGCCACCCCTTGCTGCTGCCTCTGCCTCCCCCAGCTTTCTGGCTCAGAAAAAAAACCTGCTGCTGGAACTCAGATTGGGAGCAAAGGACAGAAAACTGGGCAGTGGTTCCTGGGATGTGCCTCAGAATAAGGGCAGGAGGTGACCCAGGGTTGGATGACCCCGACTGGCTGGACAAATAGCTGTAGGCTTGGAAAACACAGGTTATCATGTTGATGCTGCATGCACTGGTAGAGATTGTTGGGCATTTCCAACTCCACTGAACCCACTGATGCATGAAAACACAGAGGAGTTCAAACCAGAGGTCTCAGACTTGAAAGTCTCTCTTCAATTCAGTTTACTCCTTTTGGCCAGAGGCTGTCTGTCTTTAACTCAAGAATCCATGTCCAGCATCTCCAGTGGTCTTTGAAGTGCTTTTTAATTTATTTGAATGGTGGCTTTGTTAGAGATGTAGAAGTTTCAATGAAAGAGCATCTCAGTTGTGTGCTTGGTGAATTGTATTCATGATCTCCTTGTCTAGGTTGCAGGAGGAAGGCTGTTGGACACATTAAAGAGCACTCCACACTCAGAGCTGTACTCAAGGCATATGCAGAAATTCAGCATGGTTTATATATTTTATATACTGCAATATTTTTGCTCTGTACTATACCAGAACTTCCTTTTGAACTGCTGTCCACAGCTACTTTTTCCTCCCCTTCCAGCAAAAAAATTCATGATAAGCATAACCCTCTTTCAACTGAAAAAATATTTTATTTTCTTTGAAATAAAATACTCCTTTTTGTGAAAAGCTGCTGAATTAATCTTATCTTTTAATGTTTTTCCTTATACCTTAGCACGGGTCTGCTTAAGTAACAAGACTGAGCAGAGCAAGGACTGTAGGGAAACATCATAAATAATAGGATTTTTTTGGGGGGAGGGTGTAGATTACTAAAATTTAAAAAAATAAAGAAAAAAGAGGGAGAGGCAGCATGTGATGTGCAGCACTGAGGTGTTAGAGAGGTGTTTGCTCGTGGTATTAAAGACAGCAGGAGTCTGTCAAAGGTCAGTACCTGCTCACTCATGACCTCAGGGACATAGAGAAGTAGAATCCTTGCGACATGGTTTGCAAGAGAATGTGTGGGCTTTGATTACTTCATTTACACAGCATCAAGAAGTAAATAGCATTGCTGTTTTTTGGCTAATAATGGCTTAAATTGCTCGCTAATTTAATTATGGCTGCAGTCATCCAACTCAGCATCTTCCATTAAACTGCTTTTCTTATCTGAACATAAAAAAACCTTCTTTACAGTGAGGAAGGCAGAGCCTGGAACAGGCTGCCAGAGAGGTTGGGGAGTGTCCTCTGGAGAGATTTGCAACCTGCCCAGACATGTTCCTGTGCAACCTGCCCTGAAGTGAACCTGCTTTATCAGGGGGGTTGGACTTGCCAGAAGTCCCTTCCAACTCCTACTCTTCTGTGATTCCATGATTCTTTCTTTTTTCCCTCCATTTCCACATGCCTCGTGCCTATTTCCAACAGGTTTTCCCTCTGGAATGGTGACTCTGATGGGTGAGAAAAGGACAGTTTTGCTCCTCCTTGTACACTTGTTGTCATGTGTCACAACCTGTCATTATTTTAATCCTTGCTTTCAGATGAAATGGCTGCCAGTCTGTATGTTGAAATCAAGTATTAATAACAACTACAGTGTAATACTTAGATCTAATATACAGCTCTTTTTTTCTACAGATCTCAATCTATTTTTTTTTCTATTTTTTTTAAGACCAGAATAAGTTGTTGTTCCTTTTTAAACTCACAGAACTCAGCTAGTTGTGGCCAAGGCAAAATTAAATATGTAATTATTAATTAATATAGAATAATATATCATGTATATAATTAATTCTACCATCTTACTGTTGTGCTTCTGATACCAAAATGATACAACCCTGTATTTTTTGAGTGCCACTGACCCACATCCCAGCACCTGTGCAGTGTTTTGTCCAGATTCTCCCACTGTACCCATAATAAGAAAAAGAGGTTTATGGTTTCTTTCCACAGTTCCTACAGAAGGATCCTTCCCTGGATGAGATACATGTCTTGAAGTGCATTTTCCTGGTCAGGTCTTGATATCAAATGTGAAAAGTGTGGAAGACTAGTGAGGATTTCAATCACCATCACTTTTGGGTTCTTTTATATGAAGATATAACACAGCATGAGAACTCCTTTAATGGAAATCTTCCTTGGATTAGCCTTTTGACATTCAGTAGGCACTGCTAACTAGGCACCTTGCCTCTGGAATGATGACTTTGTGTTTTGAAAAGACAAATACACCAATAAACAAAATGTTGCTTAAAAACTTATTTCAGATCCTAGGTTATTTTAGATTTTTAATAGTATATATAGCCTTGGGACATCCTATGAGCATTATTTTATCTCTTAGGTTCAGTGATAGGACAGTTTTAATTATCTCTGCCTTAGAATAGAAAAGCCACTGGTGAAATTCTGAGTCAGGGATGGGATCATGGCCCTCATTTGAACTCCCATTCCAATCCTTGGCCAAAACACCATCCATCTTCCACCTTGATACAGATTTAATGTCAGCTGTATGATTTAACTTTAAATGTCTGTGGGAACAGTAATGAGCAGTCTATACTCAGTGGAATGAAAGAGAGAGCAATTATATTCTTTAATGTGTTAATCAATCCAGTTTATTTAACATGTTTTGGGCAATTAATGCCAAGTCACTTAATTTCTTTTTTCATTTATTTACAGGGCCACTTTACCTGAAGTGCTGAGCTATTGTAATAATTTGCTTTTTATGGCCTGCATCAAACTTGGAAGTTTTCAACACCACGTGTCAAAGGTAAGTTAGTTCACTACTATTCTTACTTGTATATGTCCCTAAAAATATAATACATTTACAGGGGAAGTTCTCATCATTTATTTGAAAGCTCAGCTCTGTCACAATCCTGCATAAAGAATGTTGTGAAGCAGTTTGAGCTCCTGCAGGGAGCTCAGAGATTTTCTCCCAGTGCTCTCCAGTATAGTGAGGAAATGTGTGCACTGCACCAGCTTTTAAAATAGTGCAACCTGATCTTTTCTTTGCAGCTCCCAGGGTGGGGGTGGGGAGTGAAGGTGAAAAGCAGCCCAGATCCTCCTTCCCAGTTTGGTTTTCTCTGGTGAGAAAATGTATTTATTTACTAATAAAAGTAAAAATGACAAACTGAAGTAAATTACTAAACAAACCTTTACAATGTGCAAGGCTCAGTTTGTTGGAGTTTGACTTGTGGGCAGGGATTTAAAAGTTATCCAGATATAGTAGTTCATAGATTGAACTTGGAAAGGCTACCAACATTAATATTTAGTCAGTAGTTGTGACAGCCAATCAGTACACTGTCATACAGTGGAATCTTTGTGAAATTTATTATTTTATAAGAAAGGATGTTCATCCACATCCCACATTCAGCCAGAAACAAGGATACTAAGAGTCCTGAAAAAGTCAAGTGGTTTGGATGTTCTGTTTGGACAGCCAGTGTTGCCTAGCTTTCAGTATATTTATTTTTCATTTCTTCATGCAGTCTAGAGGGCATATTTCTGATAAACTACTACTGATTTCCTCATTTCCATTCATCTTGTACAGACTTTTTGTGGCTGTAAACCACTTTTTTAGCCTGTGCTAGATGTATCTCGTGTAGGTTTTATGTTATTTATTTTACACAATGGAAAGTTAATCAGCCAATAACATCTATACATATGCAGGATTCAGAATGTCAACTGTAGATGTAGAAAATGTTCATAAAAACTCCTACAGCACTTAAAAATATTCTGGAAAACATATTTTTCATGGAGCATTAATGCCAAACTTTTAACTGTTCTATTAGACACCATCAGCAGAGCTAGAGAGTAAAACCCAGAATCCAGAAGCAGCTTAAAGAGAAGGAAGTGGAGAAAACAATACTTCTCATTTCCAGATACTAGAAATGAAACCTCTGTAATGATTTCTCAGAGAATGCTATCAGCCTGCAGTCAGAAGGGTCATGCCATCACTGCCTAGCTGCTGGAAGGAAGAGAGAATTTTCTTTCCCACTTTCCATAAAACACCAGTTACTATAAAAGGATAACTGGAGCTCTGCTGCTTTCTTCCTGTGCCTCAGGGTCCATTTGTAAAAACTCTTTTTTTCCTCCCCCCCCCTGTATCTTATCAATTGTGGATTGCTGCACTTTCCTGCTGTTAATAGTTTTGGCATATGCCTGCAACAACATAAAATGGATATTTTGGATAACTTAACAGCTGGGTACAGGCTTCTAAAAAGCAGTAACTGGACTTGCAGTCTTGTTAGTTATGCATGGCTGCTGCTTGTTAAAGTGCTACTGTGCAAAAGCTGAAACACTGGAACTGCCTGCTTGCAGAACCAGGAAGAATATGCTGTCTGCCACAGTCCAGTGTGAGTTAGCAACACCCTTTACAACCAAAAAGATATTTAGAGTTTGAAACAAAAGCTGCAGAAATTCACAGCACAGGCCTTTATGGTCAGCAGAGGAAACTGTTATCATTAGGAATTATGAGGCTGCATATTTAAAAGAGCTGGGGGGGTGAAGTACAGAATTACATAAAAAAAAATAAATAAATCAGACACCAAATGATAGATTCAGAATGGTCATAAATACAATACTTGGTAGAAGGTGACTGATAAACTTTTTCAAGTATGAAGAAGGAAATGTATGGCCATTCAGATAATCATATGTTAAATTACTCATGTATGTAATTAAAAAAAAAATCAGACTATAATAAACAAGCCTTATTCTTATAATTTTTACAAATTATCTCAATCTTAGAGGCCTAAAAAGCCTTATTTTTATAATTTTTACAAATGATCTTGATCTTCCAGGCCTAAAAAGCCTTTGCATTGCAACACAAAATTAAGTAAAAACTACATACTGTATATATTAAAATACAGGCTTCAGCCTCCCAGTAAGATAATACAGTTTCACTTTTTTTGTACTCTAGTCTCCAATGCTTTTTGCTGCTTCAAACAGGAGGGGCTGTTAATGTGAGAGATATGTATGTGTGTGTGCATATATACATATATATATATACACATATATATATATATACACCTGCTCCCTTAATGGATTAATTTAATATATAGTACAGAGGAAGTATATTCCTATTTTATTTATAAATTAATTATATTTCCTATTTTATTTATAACTCTAGCTGCTGCTTTTCCAACCTGCCTCATAACATCTACCCACCTTTTGTGTTCAGCAAACAGACAGTGTGGGTTTGGCTTCAAACTTTGCTTTCTCTCTGTGCCAAGCTCCAGGGCAGCATCCTGGCAGCAGCATCTCCATCTCCTAGTGCAGCAGAAATGGGGAGCCCCTCCTGGGGGGGGGGGGGGGNGGGGGGGGGGGGGGTGTCACAGCTCTGTGTTAACTGGACAGCCCAGTTGCTGGTAGAAGTGAGCATGCTTAAATTGACACTGATCCCTCAAGGGAACAGCTACCAGCTAAAGAAAACTGGAGCACAGGGCTAGCCAAGCATAGATTCTCTGTGACCCCGTGTCAGGACCTGTGATCCTGTTGTAAAAGCCCAGCTATGTTACCTCCTTGCCCTCTGAGACTCCCAGGGAATCCCCAAGTAAATGGGAGGGGGAGTTATTTACATCTCCTTGTGTCTCTGTCCCAATCTTTATGTTTGACATTGCTTTGTTTGGTGGTTTGGTTGGGTTTTTTTTTTTTGTGTGGAATGCTTTCAAAAGGGATATTTGTTCTCTGATGAAGGCTTACTGCGACAAAGCAAGAATAATTTGCCCTATTAATTATAGATAATGGAAAGTGTGTAAGTATCTACGTGATTAAAGGAGCAAACATACTCTGATTGACTGTTTACAGCCTGGAGGAGCAGATGCGTTTGAATTTTACTGGTAGCTTAGGGTATTTAGGAGGCAGGAGACCTCGAAAGTCTGAGATAGTGAGGGTGGAAAATGCTCATTTGGTTGTGCAGAGGAAATAGAGCAAAGATCCACCCCAGCGGAGCAAGCTAGCAGGACAAAGGAGATACTATTGACTCATTCCAGACTGCCGACTTAGCAGCTCAACTTTGTTTCCTTTTAACTTTCGTAACAGTAGGAGCTCAAAGCTGCTCCCTCTGTTTTCTGCACAAATAGAAACACCCAGACTTCAAAAAGTAATGCCCTTTGAAGAAAGCCAAAGCATTAACACATGAAAACCTGTGTGTGCTACTAAACAGGGCTTCAGAGCGGCGAGTGTTCTGCAGCAAATGCTGGTGTTTGGGTAATAATTTGACACTCCTGCATTCTGCCAAACAATTCCCAACGAGTATCAGTTGGGAGAACAGTTTCTCGTTGGCTCTAACGTGATATAAATTTGACTTTGCAGTGGGTAAGTACTACTAAAATATTTTCCCAGAGCAACCCCCCCCATACTTTTCCCTCTACCATGATTGCAACAAGTTTCTAACTCTCTAGCATTACACTAGGTGTGAAATCAGATTTTCTCCTCCGTGCTTACACCTATTTCTCATTTCAAACCAAACCAAAATATGTTTATTGTCCACTGTGGACAATCCAAGGCCATCGAGCTGACAGTTTCCATCTCACACCTTCCCTTGTGCCAGACCCCCTCGAGGGTGGGATGGTCCCCAGCACCAGCTTGCTCCCAGGGGGGATGCTCAAGGCTTGGGACAGGGATGTCACTCCACAGGCAAACCCACGCGTGACAACTGCACCCTCCTCCCGCGCAACAAATCGATTCCCCGGCTTAATTAGCTGCTTAAACGTCACAAAACGTCATAAAGGCCAATTAACCAGCATCACTCCAACCCCGACACTCGCACTGGAGCGCGTTCGGTTGCATTTGGAGCTGTTTCATCTTGGGCTCGGGGTGTCCCCCCCTTCCTCCTCCTCCTCTTCCTCAGAACTGCTCGGCCGGGGGTAGGCGGGCGGTGAAGGGAGGGGGTGATGGTGACGGGGGGGGGGTCCCCCCCCAGTTGGCGGGGAGGGCTGTCACTCAGGCAACGTCACAATACGCCTGTGTGAGCGCTGTAAACACTCGGGCTGGGTGTGTGTGTGCGCGTGTGTGTGTGTGAGTGTGAGTGATGCGGGGCTCTCCTTCCANCGTGTCGTGTGTGGAGGATAAACACGCCGTTGAGCTCCGAACAGTAAACAAGTCTAAGGTGCCCTCCGCCGCACGGCAACTTGCTGCGGGCGGAGTGTCTCANCGCATGGTAGCGGCACGAAAGGTAGCATCACTGGAGTAGGGATGATGTAATTCTCCCTCCGGCCAGTAACTGCCTGCGCTTGCACCGATCCGACTGGCAAAGGGGGGGTTTGGGGGGGTNACAAAAGCCCGTTTAATAGCAGCTTTTGTTAGGCGGGCAGCGGCAACCGTCCCTTCTCCCGATCACCTTCTTTCACCAGGGTAGTCGTGTGTCCCCCTCCCCACCTCCAAAGATCTGCGGGGTNCGCGTGATCGTATCAGCATCTCCTGACCGCGCAGCCCCCCACCCCCCTCTTTTCATCCCCTCCCCGGGGCGCGGAGGAGAGAAGAGGTCGCGGGGTGAGGGGGATGGATGGAAGGAGGGAGGGANTCCCCCCCCGTGCGCGCATCCCCGTTCCCCCACTGCATCCAGCTCCTCCAGCCTCCCCCCCGCACCCCTTCCGATGTCCCTGGGGTGCCTGGTCCCTCCTGCTGGCTCTCTGGAGCAGCAAGCAGGTAGGCGACAAGCACACACTCCCCCTTCCCCCCGAAAAAGCAGTAGCTTAAGAGTACTTACTGTCAGAAGAGGAGTGGGGGGGGAAGCCCTTTTCTCGGTGCAAAAAGCAAAATAACCACTCGCAGGACGTTGCCAGCATAGGAGACAGCGAGGGGGAAAAAATACATAAATAATCTTCCAGTAGCGGGGCGAGTGGGGGGGGACGGGACTGTGTGTGGTGCTG